>VYZM01007798.1:7578-19422 GCA_013398915.1 Dromas ardeola
ACCGATTAATAATAAGAGTCCACTGTTTTACAGTTCAATAACATAGTTTTTCAGTGGATGGTGTACTCGGCTGATTGCCAGCTATTACAGTCTATTCACACAAGTATCCTCCACCCAAGAGTTTGATGAAGGGAAGGAGAGAAATCTTTTAAGGTTCTCATTTAATAGCATATGCACTATGAAAAAAAGATGAAAAAGTAGGCAGAGAAGGAAGACGCGCAAATTTTAAGGCAGGCATTGCTATTAAACACAAATTATTTTGGGGTTTTGTTTTTTTCGTGTACATCCTATGACAAATCAGAACCTGCTGAATAGAGGTACTCCATTGTTTCCCTAATGCCACATCCTTGAATATGATCCTGCGTTCCCTTAATCAGAATGACTGAGAAAAGGCAGCGTTTTTGCTGGAGCTACTCTGTGGGCATGATACAGTGGGGTTAACTTACATTTCACAAAACAAAAGGAGTTATGATAACTACAGAAATGAAAAGGGAAGCTTCTTGCCTGTCTGTGTGTCTCAGTGGCTGTACAGAATTCTCCTTCATGCACTGCTTTATAATGACAGTCAAGCAAGAAGCCACAAGCAACCAAATAAAAACTGTGTTTTCTATTTTTCTGCAGGAAAAAAGGAATTAAGTAGTTTCCCCATGCTGTATGAACTGCAAGACTCCAAAAGACAGGAGTGAATTCCATGCTCCAAGACTGGTGGTACCACAGAACTTTGCAAGAAGTTACATAAGTTAGAGCTCTGCGACACAGAAGTTAATATCAGATTAATTGCAAATGAATAATTTGAAATATTTCCTTGTCTTTCTAGAGTGCTTGAATATTCCCAAATAAATAATGAGCTTTGGAAGGTATTCATCTCCCCAAGAGAGACAAAAGTTTCTGTAAACTTGACTTTAAGAAGTATTGCTGCAGGCAATGAAATCTATACAAGCAAACAAAGCCCAGGAGAGAAGTTGCCTTCTGGCAGACTATTAGAAAACATTTTTTTAGCAACTTGCTACATTCTTCAAAATAATAACAACTATTATTTTTACATGGAAATATTTTCTGTTTGAAGTAGTATTTTAAAAAGCCTTGGGATCAGAACACACCAGAGTAAGTCTTATTGCTAGTCCTACTGGATGTGAATGCAGTGTGGCTCAAATCTACAAGAATATAACCAGTCATAGCTGGGTTTTCACACTGTCTGAGCCTGAAAGTTTTGCGTTGTTTTGTTGTTGTTGTTGTTGTTGTTGTTGTTGATTGTTCTTTTTTTGTTGGTGGTTGGTTGGTTGGTTTTTGGTGGGGTATAGATTCCATGAACTCTCAGCCCGACTTTGGTTCTGAAGGTCTGGGAGACTGCAGAGCTTTTTTCTGCTTCAGACCAGTTCATTCGATGGTCCTTTATTAAAGGTGCTGCAAGTGGGCATGGAGACAAATGTGGAAGAGAAATGGTACTTTATTGCAGCATTGTCCTACAATGCTAACTTGAAAAAGACAATGGAATACAACTTTTCTGCTAGGGGAATCCAATTAGAACGGTACAACACCTACCTCTAAGAAGAAGAGCTCAAAATATATTATATATAAACTCCTGCTTTATGAGTGGAACTACTTAATTCCACCACCGTGAGAGAAAATCCAGACATCAGAAAAGGGCTGGCTGTGGTGAAGCAAGAGGTGTTACACTACTCGTGCTGTCCTGCTAACCTACAGTCTACTGACAACTTGCAGTCGTCTATGAAAATTTATGATTTTAAGATAATGAGAAGGAACTTGTAGATCTAGTTTCTTTAAAAGATGCTAAAATAAACTTGGAACAGTAATTTGAAATGCTGTATTCTGAACACTGTGACTTGTAGATTTAAAAAATTTTATTATTCTAATGAACTGTCTAAATTTGTGAACTGGACATCTGATCTCTGAAAATATATTTTCCCCTGCCCTACAAAACTAATTATGTGCTTGCCATGAAACAGCTGCCTAGTCCCAACATTCAACAGAGTACAGAGTGAGGAATGTGCATCTGACGTGTAATGTAGAAGATCTACAGGCAAAATTAAGGTTTCCTCATGTTAATTAATAAAATAGATTATGGCATGAAATCTAACAATACCTATTTACAATCACGTTAAGAAATTACTTGGCAGACTGTTAACTTCAGCCATTAAAATAATTATTCAATGTGAGAGAAATATGTAACAGTATTTAATGTTGGTCTGTCAGAACTTTCTCATTTATTCATTTCAGTGACAATGCCTTTACGAATAATATGATAGAGGAGTATCTTACCATGAAATACAACAAGTGACAGCTTTACTTTAGCCAGAGATTTCTGTTTTCTTTAGATGAATTACTGCAAATACTTTGCTATGCCTTGTTAGTTGTAGTGATTTATTTAAAAAGTCTTACACTTTGATCCTGTACTCTTGGGATAGGGAGTACAGTAACTTTAGGACTGAATTCTAGATATCTCCTTTTGTAAAGCTATTTTGAAATTAGTTATATGGGGAAAACTTCAGAAATTCAATAGAAGTTTTTGATGTGAAGTCCTGAAATCTTGTTCTGGGGGAAGTTTCTATTGTAGGGCCCAAACAAGGACAATGCTCAGCTACCGGGATTTAAGAACTGTGTCCTGCAGATTAGAGATCTCTACAAAGTAATAGCAAAAGAATGTGCTGCAATTATAAATCTCATCTTAGCCGTGACACAAGCGCCACATAGTTATTTTAGATGCAGCAAAGAACACAAATGAGTTTGCTAACAATTGGTACTCTAAAGTATTAAGTTTTCTATTTAGATGAAGTTTTCCCATTATGTCTCATTATTTCAGTCAGCATTTATGCTTTTATGCCATTTTCTTTTTTTAGGAGATATTCTACCAAAAATAAATAATTAAACCACAGATGAACTGTCAAAAGGGAACATTCATATTTTAACGCAACATTAACATTTTGGTAATTAACATGGCAGTTAATGCTTTTAGCAGATGTAACAACATTAGACTTGTAAATTTTAATTAAAGTTAATGGTTCACGATAGCTGTAGGGATCAGGCATCCTCTCTGGATACTGAAAACATGTCTAATGTGATTAGAAATACTAATTGAAGAAAAAAGGACTGCAGTGGTAATGACTGTACTTCTTTATCCTACTAAATTGTTACAAACCTGCAGCAACTTTTTAAATATATTTGCAGGAGGAAGCTTGAGTCTCAAATGCTCCCCTTGAAGAAATTAAAAAGGGTCAAAAGAACATTGCAGACATCTTCTGTGTGTTAGAAGAGGGAAAATCATTAATTGAAAGCCACTGCTCCTTCCTTATCCTCCTGAGACAATATTCCCAAGAAATACTATAAAGCTATTTGGTTACATTTCACATCCCTTTTGGATTTAATTAGGAACTAATGTGTTAGTTTTAATTCCCTCAGAGGCTTTGAATTCCAACAGCAGGCAGAGAAACAGGACTGGCACTGGGAACTATGACTCAAGTGGACATTTCTCAGTTTCAGTGCAAGTTAAGAGATTGGTGGCGAGTCCTTTTCACGGCTTGCTGATACATGAAACATTTTAATAAGCACAGGGAAAGGATTAGTTTTACTAAGGGTAATTACAAGCTGCTAGCCACCTATAAAATGCACTCCCATTTTATTGTAAAATGCCAACAATATTTATTTCACTTGTTCTGGGGATTTTTTTTCTCTAACACTGGCTCCAAAGTCTGCTGAAGTCAGTAGAAAAATTCTGCAGTCCTTATTACAGCAAAATTGCCACTGAAAATCATGTTCTTCCTACTGGGAGTTCCAGCTAATAAAGATTAAACACTGGAAATTAAGTTTGCTTTTTTTGACTGACAACAGTTATTTTTACTATAAATGCAGTTATTCCCCACTAGTGCCGTTAGCTCTGTTTCTGTCAACACCCTTCTAACATCATCATAAATTATTATTCATTTGCGTTGCGGCACAGGCATAGGCTCCATTCTACCAGGTGAAGTGCAAAGACACGGTGAGAGACAATTCCTGTTTGGAAGAGTTGCACCCTAACCAGTTGTGACACAGGCTAAGAGAAACGATGCTGGGAGAACGAATGCTGGTTTATCTTCTTTTCATTTCTAGCTGAAAGGCTGGAATGAGAGATTAGGAAATTTGGTCAAGGTTATATGGAAAGACTGGATAAAGCTATCTGATTGAAATTTATCAAGTGACACTGTAACTCAGAACATTTGCAAAGACTTATATTAGTCTCTGGGCACAGTGCAACGTATATACATTTTTGTCTTGTTCCGGGACTAAATGTAAACACTAAATGATGTTTAAGTAATCAAGAACTTCAGGCTGCCTTTCTGCAAAGGTGTACATTTTGCTGAATTCAGGTAAGATCCTAATTGCACATTTTGAATAGCTGTCCTATTGCATCAGCTGGTATGACACAGTGGATAGCAGAATACATTTGAGTATGCATCTCCATGAGGTCTGCGGCTTCATGATTTACTTGTGTGCTAAATAGACAAGAAATGCTTTTATCTCATCTATCGCTTTCCACTGGAAAATACCAATATATTTTACAAACTTTCTTTTAAATTTTACCTGTGTTACTACATAAAAATAATAAGTTGTTTCTATGGATTCTTCAGGGATTCAACACTGTGAGTACAACAGTGTGGATGTCTGATCTACCCAAGGATTTAGTCAGGGGGGAGGGGGAAATAAAAGTTATGGTTAAGGTTTCAGTAAATTTTTTAGACACTATTTCTTCATTTCGTAGACACCGCTGAAGCTAATGTGATTCTGCATATGGATCCACAAACATATTTATTTTATTTGACTTAAAATATAACAGCCATGGATTTTCTTTAATAATTTACTGCATTTTTGTTTCGTAGTTTTATTGTAATAATGACTCAAGCATAACGCAATTTCTATGACTTACTGAAGGAAAGGACAAACTTGACTGAATTTTCTCTTTTTTTGGTTAAAATTCCCAGATCCAACAGCTAAGGCCCAGGTCTTCAGCTGTGTAAATCGGCATGAGTCCACTGAAGTCAGAGCAGCTACGCTGACTTACACTAACTAAGAATCTGGACCTCAGTGACACCAAATATACAGTTTATAAGTTTTATTGGCAAGTACATGTTTATAGACTTGAAGGCAGTTTCTAATCCTGTGTCATATCGTAAACACTACTGCCTTGGACAAACAGACATAACAATTATTTGGAAGAGGAAAGACTTACCTGCTTCTGTAAGACTTTCTTTTATATGAATAAGTTTCTGTTTTTCTGTGCAAGAGCCTCATGTATGAAGGGTTATTGCCAGACACAGGTTAGATAATTTCTACCATTGGAAATACTAGTAGACAGATTCTGGCATTCAGAACAGGGTAATCAATTGACTGACAAGGTGGAAAATCAAAAATATATAAAGGGAATACTTTCCAGTCACTGATTATAGAGGTTCACTGTCACAGAATTCATGAGGCCAAGAAATTTGTGAGGTTCCAATGGGATTGGACCTTTAGATAGACATAGAGGATGTCCTAGCCAAAAAAAATTAATAAAAATCTTAAGAACAGTAGCTTGATGCACAACGGTTTACAATAAATATTTGTTAAATATGCACGACTGAGGTAAGATGTAATACAGACAAGTATGTCCGTTGCTGGGTTTGTGAAGAGAGTCATTGCTGTCGTGCGTAACTCAAGCATGCTACAAATACCTCTGAACTGAATTTGAACTTGCTAGCTGGGTAGTCCGTTACCAAAGCTAGGTCAGGTTCATTATGGTAACTATAGTAAACATACAAATATTTTCTTCCTACTGTTAAACGAAAATAAATGTATTACGATAACACATAGAAATAACAGTGTGGTAGAGCAAAAGAAAATTTTGGAAGAGAGAAACATATTCCAGAGTGATTATGTATACAGCACAAAATTTTAGGGACAGGTATCGCGCAGAGGATTAAGAACAACATTAAGAACAACATTAAATCTTAAGAGGCTGGTTGTACCATCAGGCATTACCTTGCCAAACAAAACATTCAGGTTTCGCAATAAATTGCACAGTCAATCTCCACAATGTTTAAAAATGCCAATATTTCTATGGAAAAGAATACCTCCATTTTCATTAGAACACAGTTCATCTCTGTATGATGGCAAACAAAATCACCTCTGGAAAATAGTATAAAGCAATCTCATTCCTCAGTAGTTGTTGTCTGAACACTAAAAAGATTTGAAACTGGCGGTTATACCCGTAACTTTTTCATTTAGGGTTTAAATGGTTATTGATGGTCTTTTCTGTGAAATTTTTTAACCAACTTGTACTTTTCGCCCGCACAGTTTAAGTAGTCACCATGTAGAAAAGTGCTTTCATCTGTTTCATTTAAAACTATCTGCTAATTTAATATCATGCCACCCAATTCTTACATTATGGGAGATAAGGAATAATTATTTTTTTATCGATATTAATAAAGAAAACAATAAAAATCACAATTATCTTCTTATGCCTTTCATAAGGTGACATATCTATCTTCTTTCTCCCTTCAGTCATCTCACTTAGTCATCTTACGTTTAAGCTGAAGCTTTCCATGCATTTTTCCTCTTATAGAAGTTTTTGCTTACCATTAATTTTCCTTTTCATCCCTCCCACGTTTTACAATTCTAGGTTGGGGTTGTGTTTGGGTTTTGTTTTTTTTTTTAAATTGTCCTGCATAATTTTGTCCCACTGGCAATCTTGATCATCTTATTATCTCTCTTATTTTTTATCGTGAGTATGTAAACAGCAATGGACCCAGCACACATTGCTGTGATATTCTAGTAGAAACCTCCCTCCACTGAGGATTATTTATTCCTACGTTTTTTCTTATTTGAAATCAGTTATTAGCTAAGAACTGGTCCTTTCCTCTTATTGCAGGGCAGCTTAGTTTCTGCAAGAAGCTTTAGTGAAGATTTTGTCAAAAAGCTTTTTTGAAATACAAGAATCTTGTATCGTCCAAGCTCACCCTTTCCAAGTACCTTTCCAAAAACTCTTATAGCTTCGTGTGGTATAAAGGGCTCCTCTGTAAAAATATCTCATAATATCTATCTAAACAAACAATTTTTCTAGCCTTATCTCTGTTGAATCCTCCTGTCTTTAAATCATGATCACTTATTGGTCCTGCAAAGTCTACAACAGCAGGCTTCCTGCTTCTGATGTGTTTGGAAGCGGTTTTACAATAAAGTTTTATACCATTACCAACATTTTCCTTCAAACGCTTTTGGTGTGCCTTTTACAGTTTTACATTTAGCTTGCCAAAGGTTTTGCTATTTTCTGTTTTCCTCATCTGAACATGGTTTTTTTTAGGAGTGCTTTTCTGCTTTCAATACTATGCTTTATTCTTATGTACAGCTCTGCTAATCTTTCGGAGATCCTCTTACTAGCTTTGATAGATGACAGATACTTACTCAGAAATTCTAATACAGGTCATTTTCCCCTTTGGCTATTCCTTTTAATTTACTGTTAACAAACTTCCTTGATTTTATGTAGTCCTCTTTTCAACATTCACTGTTGCTATGGTAAATTTATTTGGCCTTTTCACTTCTACAAGGGCATTGAATTTGAATATATTATGATCAAAATTCTGAAACGGTTCTTTGATACAGAAGTTCTGAAGAAGGTCTGGTGCCCTGCTTGGTCCACGTCGGGAGTTCTTCAAGCTCCCCTAATAAATTGCTGCATTTAATGATTTATGTTGTGTAAAAACTTAAGTTCTGTATAAGGACCTATCATAATATTTATCCAGTCCAGATATAACTGATCACTCTCTTTACTCCTGCCTTCACAGCCTTTCTGATTTCCCCTACCATGTCACAGGCAGCTATCCCAGCCTTTTTACTGTTAGCAACAAAGAACCAGGATAGAGGGAAAGTCGAAGCCTGAATTTTCAGGCTTCAAGGACTTAGAGCAGAGCAGTTGCTCCTTTTGATTAATTTCCTGTAGTTTATTGATTTGAAGAACCTAAAGAATTGTTAACCAGTGAGCTGTTATGTTATGCTCCTACCTCTGTGACCCCAAAGACATCTTCTCCTGTGCTCCACTGTCCTAGTGAGCTCTTCTGCCTGAAAGTTTTAAAGTTTTGAAATCTGTATTTTTTCCTGAGTCTGAAGTTTATTCTGTTAATGAACATCTCAAGAATCTAGATGTACAGAGGCCTGGATAATAGTGGAAAGCAAGTCGGAAATCATCCAGGGAGTAGGTCTAAACATTTGAGTTCCCAGTTAACTTCTACATTGTTACCGAACAGTCTCCACCTGCTTTTAAGTCCAGTAGCTTAGTCCTGGCAAAGGGCACCAGTTTTTAGTTCAGTGACAATACAAGCATAATACTGCCATTCCAAATAATACCCTTTGTCATTATTTGATATTTTTGATGTCCTTGAACCCTGACCATATTTATAGGTTATATATATTCACAGAATTCAATGATCAGAAAAAGACTGGCGGAGCTTTCTTAAATTAATATTGATATGTGCATAGATTTATAATAGCAAGGCTAATGAAGTGCAGCATGGATTGACAAACAGTGAGGTCCTCATTTCTTCTGGCTCTGCACGTTTGATTTCAGGCGTAGCGCATTTGCTGGCAATACCTTCAAAAGCTGGTAAGACTTAGGAAACAGGCCATGGTCTCCCTCCCATATCCTTAATTCCAGCATGCCTTTGTCCATTTTCTCTAATCCTTTGCTAGCTGGTTAGGCAGTGTCCCCTCCGGCCTCCAAGAGAAGCGTTTGCCAGAGACAAGCCTGCTCCTTAAACCCTAACGCTGCTGGATTTTCTGGAGCCTCTTCTGCCTTTCTGATTCTGTATGATGTAAAGGCTCCACTACAGGGAATACTAGATGAATTTACTAAACTGAAAACGTGCACTAAAAAGCAAAGAAAAACATCCTTCTATAAATAAAGAGTTGTACAGCACAGGTGTTAAGACGAACAACCATGGTACGTGGAAGATTTGTCACTTTGCAACCTTGAAAATAACGGGCACTCTGTAGTTACAGTTATATTAAAGGCTTTTTGCCTGGTCATGATGATGGAATAATTGACTGAAACAGTCTCTTCATTTTTAGGTTTTACGATTCTCAAGCACCAAAAAGAAAATGGAAGAAACCATCCTCTAAGAAGGGCAAGGTTGGAATAAAGGAAAGAGAAGATGCTGCAGCAATTGGTAATGTCAGGCTAAAGTAGCCATTGGATTCAGGAAGCTAAACAGAGAAGTCAAAATATTACGGAAATGTAGTAACAGCAGCTACAGTGAAATAACAGCATGGAGAAAATCAAGGAAAAAGAATGAAAGTAAATGCAGTGAGCATAAAAATAGGATGAAAGACAAAAAAGCCCAATACAGTCAGATTAAACAAAGGAAGACAGTGAGAAACCTACTGGAAAAAAAGGCAAGGAAGATCTGGGTTATTCTCTTTTAATGCACGAACGTAGAAAAAGCTTTAAATGCTACCTAGGTTTCCCCCGGTGATGTTTTTTCCATCTGAGAGAATCTAGAAAATAGCACTAGCTGGATATTAGAGTAGTAATTGCCTTCACTTGCATAAAAAATGATACCTAATAAGACTCGATATTTTGTGGTCAGCTACACACCAAATACCAGTCCCTCCTTTTTCCATCACAGGTTTCACAAATACATGACTGTCTCACACAACTAAATTTCTTGTTGAGACTAAAGGGACTTTTGTAGATGGAAAGCATTCAGTGGAATTGCTGACTGTAGTTCTTTTGAGTAACTTTTGTCCTGGTTTGAGGTAAAATAGAACGAATTTTCTGTTCAGTAATTCTACTTTTCAGCTAAGCCTCTTCAAACTCTCTGAAAATAACAGCATATTGTACAGAAACTGTTGACTCTGAGTGATAAGACCTATGTTTAAAGTGTATACCAAGGAATGGTACACAGAGAAAATAATCAAGAGCTTGTTTATACTTATTGCTGTACCAACCAAGGTCAGCTAATTTCACTATTTGCCCCGTTGGAGGGTCAGAAGCTAAAGAGCATGGAGGGGTCCCACCTGCGGGGAGGAACGGACAGAACAGGTGACCCAAACCCAACCAACAGGATATTCCATCCCATCTGCCCCATGCTCAGTATAAAAGCTGAGGGATCAAAGGGTCAGCCCTCTTTCTTCCATGGCCGCTGTCCGAGGAGGACCCTGCCTGTTCGTCTGCCTTTGATCCCTATCTGTGCGTTCCTGTCTCCAGCTTTGCAATCCAGTTCCCTTCCATCACTGAGTCCAGTCTGGGACTTTCCCAGTGCCTGCTGGTGACATCATCCTGGGAGCTTTATACAGTTTTGTATATATTGTATCTAGTTCATTATTTTCTTTTTATTTTATTGTTAATATTTCATTAGTTTAGTTCCTTCTAAACTCATAAATCTCTCTCTCTCTTCCTCTTCTCCTTGGAGAGAGAGGTGGGGGAGAGCATCTGTTGTTGTCATTGGCCAATCCAGCCCAAACCACGACACTGCTTAACATTATATGGCAGATCTATCAAGTTTTCACTCTTAGGTATGTACGAAAACCTAAAGTATTGCACTTTTTACAAGAAAACAATCCAGGGAATTCTTGTTCAGAAAACTGCTTTTGAAGATAGCTTATCCATGAAAAAAAAATAAAAATCACTCTCTTCATCATCATTCCCATTTATTCTTTTGGACTGTACTTTTCAAGAAATACAAAATGCACTTCAAAGGGGAAGATTGTAGGGTATGTCTGAGTTCGCAGGCAGAGCGGTCACCTTGTCACTGTACTTGGCTAGTGCCATCAAATAACCCAATGCTATAACAAAGAGAAAATGTGCAGAATGGTTAATAAACGTGTTAACAACAGAGAAATGCGAGACACTAAAAAAAAAATTTCATTGTTAAGACTTTATATCACTGAATACACTGCAGGTTTCTCAAAGCTGAAAAGCTTGCCTCAGAAGCAGACAGCGTCATTTTGTACAGAGGGAGGTGAATAGACTTTTCCCAGACACACTGGCCCATTTCCTATTTATTCTGCAAGAGACTTAAACCAAGTATAACTTTACCTGTTACAAGAAAAAAAAACCCCAACCCTTATGAGAACTGAAATGAGACTTTGCTTTGGAAAAAATAAAGCACGTCTGATTCAAGGCAGTTTTAAATTACTGTTTTCTGACTGGAATGCCAGAGATCTGTCTCTTACAGAGGGTTTCCACGCCTGAGGAGGAAGCCATTCCATCACAATAATCCATAACCTTACTGGGGAAACTGTGGTCAGTTTTCATACTTTTTTCCCCTTCGTTGGTTCTTAAGATCACTGCTCTGTGAAGTTAATTGCTTTTCCGCATCCTGAAGCAGGCTAAACTTTCAGGAGCCTGAACAATAGTACTATTCTGGAATTCAGTATTTTTTATCTACTTAAGCACAGTGCTGTTGCAAAAGTAGGAGCCGGTGGGACAGGACTCATCGAGAGTCTGGTCCTTTTTGTTCCCATCACTTTTATTTCTGGAAGTATAGCAAAAGGGAGTTTGAGTCACTTCCAGCTGATACACTAAGTCAAGACATAGCATCTTGTAGATTGAGTGTCGCAATTTATATACAAAATCAAAAGTATGCTGCTTGACACGCAGTGTTTTCCAAAGCATTCTGGGCCAAAGCCTTAGACCCACGCTGTTCCCCCAGCTGCAGCAGCACCACCCCCTGGTTTCCAGAGGCCCGAGCCTGTACGTCCCCTGCTCCCGCTCACCTCCGCTTTCGCCGGGAGCGCTGCGCTTTCCCCGGTTCCCGCACCTCTGCAGCCAGCGCGGGTGAAGGCCCCGCTGTGCGTGTCAACACACACACGCACTGGATGAAT
>VYZM01007798.1:20504-32778 GCA_013398915.1 Dromas ardeola
CCTGCCCGGCGGCGGCCCGGCCACCTCAGCGCGCCTCGGGCTGCCCGCGGCCCGGCCGCCGTGCCGCTGCCCCTGGCTGGGTTCTTCGGCTAATTCCGCAAGCGGAGCTGCTTTCCGTGGTGTTTGTTTCGTCGTTTCCAGCCGGTTTCCTCCAGGCTCCTCTGCCCTCCTCTTACTTGGGAGGCTGGTGGATGCTCCCCGGGACAGCCCCGTCTGGGGGGTTTCACGCAGCGCTGAGTGAAAGCAGCGTTGTCACCGGGAGCCAGGGCCCTGCGGCAGCCGGCGGAGAGAGCCCCGTCCCGGGCGGGAGCCTGCAGCCCCTGCCCCGCTCCCTCCCGCCCCGGAGGAGGCCGGGGGGCGGAGGGGGGTGCCTGGCCCTAGGGCCCCCCCTTGCAGGTGGCAGCGTTCCCTCGTCTCTGCGCCTCCCAGCCTCCCGCGGCTGCCGGGTTTCGCCTCGCCGCACCCCTTGGTGAGGCTCCCGGAGCGGCAGCGGCAGGCGCTGCAGGAGGCCGGGAGGAGCTGAGGCCTAGTGGGAAGCGCTGGGAGCGAGCATGAGGCATCCTCTGTCTCCCGGGGTTTTTCTGCTTCTTCCCTGCCCCGCTTCTCTATTTACTGTACGTAGTACCCCATCTCGGTTATACTAGTACTGGCCCTGAGTTCCATTTTGTGTCCGAGCCAACTACACCTGCTTTGCTTTAGGGTTCAGAAGCTCAGAATGTTGTTCTTGGGGTGGAATGTGCTTTGTGTTGCGAGGAGCATCACTTCTTGAAGGGTAAAACTACTTAGGGTGTTAAACCTACTTCTGATAAAAGATGATGAGGGGGTGTGTGTGCGTTAAATCACACAGATACTTGAATCTTAATATTGGAAAACACCTAATTTTTTTTCACTTCTTGCACCAACTGAATGGTAAACTTTTTTTGAGGTGATAGTATTTTGTCAGATTGCAATGGCAGCATCGCGTCTCAGGAAAGGTCACACGTGCATAGTAATTTTGCTGAAGGTATTGGGTATGTTTCCTGTATAAAGTTGTATTAGAAGCATGAGATGCAGAAGTTACAGTGAATGATACGTTAATTTGTAAGGTAGGCACTTTGGATGATTAGGTATTTGCAGCTCTGCTAAATCAGGAAGAATGAAGTTAAAAATATTTTACTTTCAAGGCTATTTAGGAGACAACTCAATGTTCAGTGCTGTAGAAATGTCAGTATTTGTAATTTTGGACTCAGTCTAAAATGCAGTAGAAAACAATCATTAGTTCATGGGCTATGAAAAACTTAGGCAGAGGAAGGAAAACTGTTTTGTGTTGTGGAAAGAGGGAAGCTTACAAGCAATGTCTGACAGCTTTAAAGTAAGAACCTAAAGCCCTCCAGGTTTGTTTCCTTTTTTTTTTCCTTTTTGATACTAGAAAAAATAATTTATTAAGAACACTTGTTCTTTAATTTCAAAACAGGAAGATATTATATTTGTCTGGTGTTTGGGTAGATGACTTCTCAAAGCACACAGAGTTTTTCACTGTAAGGGTAGAGATACTGCCTTTATCATAGACATCTTGTATTCAACATACCAATTAGTCATTGGAGTAAAAAAATAATTTGAGAACAAATCGAGGAATTCTAACCAACTAAAAATCTTTTTTTGAGTGACTACGATAATTAGCCAAGTAGAATCTCGTCCATACCATAAAAACTTTTTTCCAAAGAAGAAAAAACTCTAACAGTAGAGTTCGTCTGAAGGCCTGTGAGTGTATGAGAAGCTCCAGTGAAACACAGAGTACAAAAGTCAGTTGCTCATTTTACTGTGACTTGTGGTGGTATCTTCTGAATTGTGAGATAGGGCCAAATAGCCCACCCATACACTTCTCTTCTGTGCAACACAGTTGATATCTGTTAACAAAATGTAGACAGTTCAGTGTGTTTGTCCACAGAGAGAATTTGGTGAGGCAATTTGTTCCTGGATTTTAAAAAAAACCCCATGTTTAATAAACTTAGTGCAATATCCTGCATTTACACTAGCCCTACCATCAGTTCTATCGCCATTGATGCCTTGTTGCTTTCTGGAGTTTGACATTTTTCCAAACATCTGTGCTGGGTGGATGAGTTCACGTTACCTTGAAAAGTCTCCTGGGAAAAGTCAAACTGCAATAACTTCTTCTCTACCTCCAGGGGAGTTTTTTTGATTATCTGGGACTTACCCAAAAATCCTTCCTGATTCCTGAGGAGTAGTGCTTAGGAGTGATGTGGAGAGAAAGGGATTATCTTGTGCAGGTTAATACCATATATAGTCATAGGAGTTAACTGGTGAATTTCCAGAAATTTTTTTCAGTTTAGCTATGTTCTCTGTGCTTTGCAACAGAGATCAAAATAACTGACCAAAATACCAAAGTGGTGATAAGGGCAGCCTTTAGAGCACTGGTTTGCTGTGTTTGTCACCATTTGACCCCCTGGGCGTATGGGAAGGAACTCAGCCCTTAGAGTGAAGTACGGTATCACTACTTGTTTTCTTTTTAGTAAGTATTAAAATTATTCTTCCTGTCAGGTTGGTTAATTCAAATTAGTTGCTTCTCTGGTGAAGATAATCCTGTGCGTTTGTGTCTGGCATGTGAAACATAACTGTGATTCAGTCGTGATTTCTGGAGCTAGAAAATAAGCAGTATATTTCAAGTGCCATTATTCCCTGTTGGGCAAACAGAACACATGCTTATGTAAGCGAATTTATTATAAAATTTTAAACAAGGCATTAAAAAGAGGAATTTGTAAGAAAATACTATGAACAATCATGTTAAAACTTGATTGCATATAGTTAATTTTGTGATAT
This sequence comes from Dromas ardeola, assembly GCA_013398915.1. NCBI lineage: Eukaryota > Metazoa > Chordata > Aves > Charadriiformes > Dromadidae > Dromas > Dromas ardeola. The sequence continues at coordinate 23,322 of VYZM01007798.1, forward strand.
TAGTGACTTCTCACCGCTGATTATAGGTGGCGAAGTAAATAGACTGTTTGTATCATCTGGCGTTTGGGAGTTTGCATTCAAGCCTCTTTGCTTTAATATACTTGGAATGATTTATAACAAAGTTACTGCTGTCTTATTTAATAGCTACGTCTGTGTTGGACCAGATTAATTGCAGTGTCATAAAAGTACATGTGGAGCTTGTAGACTAGATCCTTGCTGAAATCTTGGGAGAGGTTTGAGTTAGGTGCTGTGAAGTGTTGATGAACCAGTCTTTTTCAGTTCATTTTAATGTTCTGTTGTCAGTGTATAAAGTTTACAAAATTATTGATTCCGTGAAACCTGGAAGGCAAAAATATCACAGGTGAACCTGAAGTTGGTTCTAAAATAAGTAAAAAAACTTGTAGTGGGAAAATGCGTAGCATTCTGTCCTGTAGAGGCCCTTCTTCTGTACCCTTTTAGTCCTCATCAGAGAGCAGATCCAAAAAAGGAGTTCTCTTTGCAGCAGTGAACTTCCAGTACTTGCCCTGACTGAAATTCAGAACTGTGTGTTAGGTACGTGGGCTGCTTGTGAAGTTCATGGAGATAAGTAGGACTTCAGAAGAGGAGCAGCGGAGCAGCCTGCAAACAGAGCACTTAATGTACAGCTTGGCATTGAGGATACTCCAAAACCAGGAATGGAACTTGTGTGTTTTAGGCAGTGGTGGTTTAGTGTAAAACATAGAAACGGCAGTGAACTTGAGTGTTGGCCTGTTTCTGAAGTGAGTGTGCTGGCTGCTAGCTGCTTTACATCTGGACCGAGGGATCCTGGATTACTCGCTGCTGTCACGCATGGTTCCAGGATTCAAAGGTCATGCTAGTTAGAGGATGATAGAAAGCCTGTTAAATATGGCTGGCGTTTCTTCTCTGATTCTGTATAGTGCTTCATTGATTTTTATCATCTTTGGGGTAGCACAGATTATAAACTGTTTACTACAGATATTTTTTTTTTCAGCTTGTGAATGTGTGTTTAACGTGTGCAGTGTGATATCACAAGGTGTTGTCTTGCACTGGTTTCTAAGATAATTAGACATTTCTTTAAGGGTTCTGTGGAATTTATTGTTAAATGTGTTCTGCTTCACCTGTAGCAACATGGATGTTATCAGCCATGGCTGTGGCAGTCGTATGCAGCCAGCCTTCCAAACTGGGTGTTTTTTCCCCTGTGCCTAGCAATAACAGGTTTATCTGACGATGCTTCCAGCCTTTTAATTTGTCCTGCATATTTTTTAACTCCTATGTGAAGCTCATCTCTTTACATTTTTATCTCTTTATGAATAATTTATTTTTACCAGTGCATTTAAAACCATCCCTGAAGTTGCTCTGATCCCATCACTGCTGCACTTTACTCTGTTTCATCAAAGTCCATCCATCAGTAGTTTGGGTGATTCTTACTGTAGTACCATTGATATGGCGTATAGCAGTTGTAGTGATGACATACAGTGGCAGGGTTATTTAGCAATTAGCATCATACAACTTGTTTTATTGGCCATTCTCACCCAAAATCAAACTCCCATGAGGTGCACATCGGCCCTCCCCATCCTTACACGTCGCCCACCAAGCGCGCCCAGGTCCTTGAGCGAAAGGAATCCCGCAGGTGGGTTTGCCTTTGCCTGAGGTGGGACTGACCCATACTGTCTTCCCTGACTTACTCTTCGTGTGCCTTGTGGGGAGTCTGTCCCCTTCTGTAGTACATGGAAGTTTCGATTGCGCAGGGCCAGCTGGATTGGTAGATCCGCTGCTGTTAAACAGGTAGCTTTTGCTAAATGTGTATCCCAGTGTTTAAGGTCCTACCACCCATTGCCAGTCCAGATCCACCTGAGACACTTCAATCTTAGCAGCCCGATCCACCCGCTGCTCGTTACGATGTTCCTTAGTGGCCCAGCTCTTGGGTATGTGGATATCTACGTGACGTACTTTTACAACTAGATTCTCTAGCTGGGCTGCAATATCTTGCCACAATGGAGCAACGAAGAATGATGTGGCCACTCACCCCGCCGCCCCCTCCCCTAACCCCCNAACAGAACAGAAGAGGAAAACAATAATAACACTGATAAAGGAATATACAAAAGACAATTAATGTACAGCTGCTCACCAACAGGAACCCGAAAAACCAGCCTGCTCCCAAGCCGTGATTCCTGCCCCCACCCCGGCCAGCTCCCCCAGCTCTATACTGAGCATGGTATTGAATACCCCTGTGGCTAGTTTGGGTCAGCCAACCTGGCTGTGTCCTGTCGCAGCTCCTTGTGAAAACTAACCCTATCCCCGCCAGAACCAGGACATTGGTGTCACAGAGCTATTAGACTGGCTTTTATAATTTTCAGTTAGAGATGTACTTTGACAACAGATTTAACTGATCTAAGTTGGGGCTGCTCTACCCCCAGCTATGTCTTCCCCTCTGTCTTTGCCATCACGGTTCTGTCTTTGTCTCTGCGATGGAATGATTCAGGGAACCGCACTCGAAGGAAGTGACTTTTTGTCGGGGTTAGTGTTCAGCTATTTTCAGTTACCTTACCAAGAGTCTGGGTAGCCACAGGAATACCCCTGGGAGGAATAGGGTCTGGAAGGCATGACTGAAGGCAGGGGAAGCAGCGGCATCACATAATCGGTCCATACTGTTTTAAGACTATATCCTTGCAGAGTCGGCAGCACAACAGAGTGTGACGTGGGCAGAGGATTTGCTTTGTTGATAGTGTTGTGGTTAGATGCCATATGTGAATCGTGATCATGTCACAGTGAAAAGTTTTGCAGGGAGTTAAGTGTATCATTTATAACTGGCTACTTAGGATGAAGAAATAGGTTATGAAATTTCTGTCCAGGTGAATAGAAGTTAAATGAAAATGTAGAAGCCTGCTGCCCAAGCAGTTTCAGTTCCTGCTTCTACAGTTTGTATGAAATAGCTAACAGTTCAAAAAAGGGCAAGTTGGTGCATGTACAACCCTTTGGGAGCACCTTGCAAGATAAGCAATCTACTTGAGTGACATAATTGAAATGGAGAAAGAAAAGTAAACAAAATATAACTTTTTACATTGTGCAAATGAGTGAAGAGGAAGGGGGGTGGACTTGTGAAGCAGGAGAGCTTGGACTTTCACCTTCTAGTCAGGCAGCACTGACAGAGCAGACTCTTAGTAGTTGGTGAATGATGGTGACTGGCACCTGTGTTTTCAGGGTTGGAATGAAAATATGGTTGATAAATTGGGATGGATGGATGAGAAAATTGCATATGAACTCTTAGCGTTTTCCCTTACTTCTTTGTAAGTAGATTTTATTTGTGTATGGTTACTTCTGCTCTTGCTAAAACCAGCTCTTAACCCAGCGTAACTATCTGTGAGTTTTTTGGCTTCTTTGACCGGACTGCCCATCAGTAGCAAATTTGGACATAAATTTGTTGAAAAATTCAGTATTAGTTATTACCATATAGATAGATGTTAGCTACTTCTAGATTAACAAGTGCTGAGAATTTGTGTTATCCACATTCAAGGCTGCCCCTACCGGGGGGTGAATGTTCTGCTGTCCAGCGGGAAATATTGATCTGGTAGTACAATAAAAAATTAAAGGCTTTTAGAAACTGTTTCTAAAATAAAGGCTATTCCTACTTCTGTATATACATCTACATTCAGTCACTTTCAGTGCTTTAGTGTGCGTATATATATGCATGTATACTAATTGGGATAAATGGCAGATTTTACTGTGCTAATGATTAACTTTGTCTTCCAGTCTTGAGTTTACTTTTTCCCTTGCCAATTAAGGTCTTGATTGTCTTGGCAGAGTTCAAATGAGTAGTAACTTAAATGCACTTTGCTTTATTAATATATATGTATCTAACAGCTATTCATGGAGAGAGAAAAATAAATTAGTGTGGTAATTATTTGGCATATAATAAGCTAGTGTGGTAATTATTTGGTATATATAAAATACTTTTTCATTGAATAAATTAGTAGTTTAAATAATCAGCAACATTGCAGTACACTATAAATTAAATAACTCACTGTAATATTTTTATTGACTACATTACATTGTGGATTGTATGTTTCTTGTAATTTGTGATTAACAGCAGACCAATAAAAAGTTTAGGATTTTTGAGAAATGGACAATGTGGGCTGGGCAGGAGCATGACCAGTCACAGATTATGGAGTTTAGTTGAAAGGCACTGATTGGCTATTATTTTTAAATATTTAAAGTGTTTCGACATTATTTCATCATTTCTAATGTTGTCTTTAAGCTGAGTGTGTAACTTTGTGACTGGATGGCCTATGGGTGTATCTAACCAGAGTTCATCTTAATGGTCTATGTTAGTCAGGAATAATTTTCTGAAAACATGCTGTGTATGTCCTGTGCCGTCTTTCCTATTAATTTGGAATTTGTTTTTTTTTTTAACTAGAATCTCTTGCCACTAGTGTTAAATATACCCCTATTAAGTATGAGTTTGGAATGCCAGTAGTATAAAGTTGGCTGAATAACTTCTTGAAATGTGTTTTAGCACTTAAACTACAACCCAGGTGAGTTTCATCTTTCCAGTTACATTCCAGGATGAGTGGATGGGAGACCACGACAAAACCAATTTGAAGTGAGAGAGCAGAGTTTTAGGCAAACTCCTAGGGGTGTTGTTTTTCTTGTGCTTTTTGGAGATATTCAGATACAGGAAGTGTATAAAGGCTTTGGACGTGTCAGAGTCCTTTTGCAGTACTGTATGGGGACTGTTGTGTTCTAAGTATTTCCCAGTCTTTAGGAATGCACTAAAAATCTTACCTATGAAACTGAAGGGACTTTCACTTTGCAAGTAAAATGTTCCTATTACGACATCAAAACATAAGTGTTTCTCCTCTTCGATGGTTTATGCAGAGCACCAAGAAAAAATTACATTTGAATGTTAAAGAATTATGATAGATTTCAGGTTAGTTTGCTGTATTGGACATGACTTCTGACTTCCCGTTTATTTAAAAAACATATAGCTGTGTTGTCATTTAACGTAATGTGAACGATAAAGTCCGGATGCTCAGCTTACAGCTGTCGACATTCTCTGGCTTCATCCAGGATCTTCCCTGAGCGAGTCCTGAGCCCCTGTTTTTAAAATCACTTTGAAAATTCATAAACTACAACCTGCGCCTTGGCTGCCAGTGTTAAGTGGGTGCTGAAGAGAGGGACCTGACAAAGTGCGGGCCAGGTTTGACCAGGAAGCCAGTTCCCTCCGAACAGCTAAGCTTTTTTCCTTAAAAGAGGTAACGAATGACTGTTAAGGCAGTATGTTTTATAAAGTAGGATGCCCGTTTCTTAACCTGCTCACGTCAGGCTTAAGGGCCAAGCAGTTGTTGCTGTGTTAGCAAAGCAAAAAAGGGTCTAAAGTTTGTCTCCTCCCAAAAGGTACATGGCTTTCATGGGGGAGCCGAGAGTTGCTGTTGTGTCGGAGGGCAGAGCTGGAATCAGACCGGAATGCCTGGGCTCCCTGGCATAAACTGCTGAGATTAGCACCCGCGTGGTGGGATGGGCAATTGTGTGTTACGTTTTGTTTTGGATATTCAGTAAGGCATTTAGAAATCTAAACCCTTGTTTCCAGAGCACAGATATTTTTTTTTTTTAAAGTTTCAACCAGGGTGAGTATTTGAATGTTTCATCTAGGTTGAAATAGTGCTTTTTGGGTAGCTGACAGACAATGTGTGATGTAAACAAATAGTAATATTCCTGTAGCCTGTATTCTTATATGGAAACTAGTATTAATATATTTTTTTTTTCTCAGCTGAGGATGATCCTTATCTTTGAATTTAGTTAGCAGAGATAGTTGAAAAATTTAGGGATCTAAAATCTGTCATTTAAAATGTGTGTTAGTTGCAGAAGAATCTAATTTGTTGACACCAAAAAGTAAGGAGGATGTACGGTGTTAAATGGATAGTTGTTTCTGAAGGGCCTCTGCCCTAAGCTAACTAAAACAGAGTAATGGTGATAGTAAAAACTAAAAATACATGCCTTAATTGATGGTGTAATCCAGAAGTAAACATAGTACATTCCGTCCTTTGTGAACAGCAACTAAAGTGACCGTGTGCCGGATCGGTACATTGTGAACAGTGTAACTTTGTGTTTCTCTGTGTTAGCAATTATGTGGAATAGCAGGAAAAAAAAAAAGACTGAGACGTTCAGATTCTCAGCAGAACTGTAACACTGAACAGTCTTTTAAGTATATACTTTTTACAAGTATAGCTGTTTCTTCTTTGACGTTGACTATGGAATGTTGCCACTTAAGATACAAAACTAACAAACAATAGTGTATAGCATGTAGCTAATGGAAACCATGTTTCATTGAGACTATTAATGATGTTTTCTACAGGAAAAGATTGTATTTTTTTGTTTTTGCGGAACAGTCATCTGTTAAAGTAATAACATTATTGCCTGAATACCGTGAAATGTATTTCAATGTGAATGGTTTATGAACTTTGAGCTATGAAAATGGTGTTTAAAAAGCATGTTTCATGTGATTAGGCAGCGCATTTAAACTTTTTCTGCTGAAATAATTTGATCACGTTTATAAAGACTTAGTTGCAAGACCTGAAGTCACAAGGATTTCAGGTTTTTCACAGATAACATTTTTAAAAGGAAAAAAAAAAGATATTTTAAAATATATTCCAGAGAAATGTCAGCAGTGAGCTCTGGTTCCCTTTAAAGAGTAGATCCTCTGCTGTGATTTCACTAACGGTTGTCTCACCTCTCCTTTGGCAGGCTGGTGGAAACCAGCTGGAAAGCTGAATGCTGATCGTGGGACCTGAGCTTCTGTTGGGGTGTAGGAATGTGCCCTTGCATTTTGGGCTACCTTGTGTCTTTGTGTGATCTTTAGATGTGTGGGCAGATAGCGGAGAGCTTTCACAGGTGGCCACTGAGGAAGTGAGGCCTGTCTTCCTTCCTGAAGAAAAGAAAAGGTGTTATTTCTAGTTCAGGCAGTTACGGTTTGATAGCTATCGTACCGGTGAGAGCTTAACTTCCTTTTGCTGTATGGTGGACTCAATGCATGGAGTAAATAGTGTAAATTAAGGGAGTTGCTATGCAATTAGAGTTTCAAATGAAAAATTGTTTGTGTTGTCTGTATCCCTAGGTACTTCATCCTGCATCCCTTATGTTTAGGTGGCACCTACTGTTTTGATCAACTGAAAAAGACAAAGATTTAAAGCATTAGTAGTTAACCAAAAGTCTCCTCATACCTGCTAAGTATTAGTAACCATAAGTATAAGGTTTAGTGTATATGCTTGTGTTCCTCTGACCACCGGTTGTGTACAGGTTGGTCTGAATCCAAATGATTTTCATCTTCAAAATGATGAAAGTCATCTTTGCAAGATAAATGATTCAGGGAGCCTTTTACTGTTCCTGTCTTTGCAAGTGGTATGGCGAAGACAAGAAGTCCTTTCCTCCTACATGATCAGTGTGAGAGCGTTTAAAAACAGTAGTTGTGTTTGGCACTTTGGAAGTTTTGGGTGGTGATGGTTTAGTTGGCTCACCTCTCACTTCTACTGTTGTCTGTTTTCCATGAACCAATGTATGTCATGGTGATGCATTTGCAGAAAAGGTCATCAAATTACTTATTTAAAGAGGTGATAGACATGTCACATTTAAATGTGTTTTGTAGTTGCTTTTCGGTTTTAAATGAGCAATGACTGTTTGGCAGTATTTTTAGTGTCTTTTCACCATAAATTAGAACTTGAAAACCATGTTTGGAAGTGTAATAATTATTGTCTCAGTTTAAATTTCAAGATGATAAATATTATACCACTGTGCTTTGACCTCTGGAGTTTATTATCAAGGTGAAAGGCATGCCTCACTGTGAAAACAGTCTTCAAGCAGCAAAATCTATTTCTTGCTTATGTTGACAAACAGTACAAAAGATTCATTTTGCATCCTTGGCATTTTTTTGCATCCTTGGCATTTTGTATGATCAAAATGCCAAATTGCTCTAAAATGTGATTCTATCACGCAGCCTTCAAAGACAAAAACAAGTTAAAAAAATAAAAGGACTTCCATATATGGACAGAAACTACTGATTTTTGCCTTTCCTCAGCAAAAGTAACAACAAATCCACAAGTTAATAAATTTTCCATGCTTCCTATGCTTGAACATATTTGTTACCTCTTTAGTTTGCTTGCTTTTATTATAAAAACAAACCACAGAGGACAGACAGAGCCACTGGCAGTGGTAATGATATGACTTCTCCCTTTTCTACCCTTACCTCAAATTAAAAAGGAAAAAAAAAAAAGAGGAGACTAATTCCCAAACACTTCCACTCAGTGCCTCTGACTTTTCAGATGAGATGAGTGGGTTATATAGTACCTGAATCAACATACATCGTCTAAACATTTCAGCTTAGACTTCATTAGTCTTGGATAAATATCTGCAACAGAATCATAGAATGGTTTGGGTTGGAAGGGACCTAAAAGATTCATCTCGTTCCAACCCCCTGTTGTGGGCAGGGACACCTCCCACTAGACCAGGCTGCTCAAAGCCCCATCCAGCCTGGCCTTGAACCCCTCCAGGCGTGAGGCATCCACAGCTTCCCTGGGCAACCTGTTCCAGTGTCTCACCACCCTCACAGTAAAGAATTTCTTACTAATATCTAATCTAAATCTCCCCTCTTTCAGTTTAAAACTGTTACCCCTAGTCCTATTGCTATACTCCCTGATAAAGAGATGCTCCCTAACTTTTCTGTAGGTCCCCTTTAAGTACTGGAAGGATGCTATAAGGTCTCCATAGAGCCTTCTCTTCTCCAGATGGATCAACCCCAAATCTCTCAGCCTTTCTTACAGGAGAGGTGCTCCAGCCCCGTGATCATCTTTGTGGCCCTACTCTGGACTCGGTCCAGCAGGTCCATGTCCTTTTGTTGGGGTGACAGAGCTGGACACAGTACTCCAGGTGGGGTCTCACCAGAGAGGAGTAGAGGGGCAGAATTGCCTTCCTTGACCTGCTGGTCATGCTTTTTTTGATGCAGCCCAGGATTGGCTTTCTGAGCTGCAAGCGCACATTGCCAGCTCATGTTGAGCTTCTCATCAACCAATGCCCCCAAGTCCCTCTCCTCAGGGCTGCTTTCAATCCATTCTCCACCCAGTGTGTGTTTGTGCTTGAAATTACCCCAACCCACTTGCAGGACCTTGCACTTGGCCTTGTTGAACTTCAGGAGGTTTGTACAGGCCCACCTCTCAAGCCTGTCCAGGTCCCTTTGGATGGCATCCCTTTCCTCCAGTGTGTCAACACCACCATACAGCTTGTTGTCACTGGCAAACTTGCTGAGGGTGCACAAAGATGTTAAACAGCGCTCGTCCCGAGGCCAGCCCCTGGGGAATGCCACTCATCACTGGTCTCCACTTTGACATCGAGCTGTTGACCATGGCTCTTTGAGTGTGGCCATCCAGCCAGTTCCTTATCCACCGAGTGGTCCATCTGTCAAATCCATGTC
>VYZM01007818.1:0-18593 GCA_013398915.1 Dromas ardeola
GACCAGGTTTGTCAAGCAGGATCCGCCTTTCATAACAAAAGAACAAAGGCTAGTGATTGTGAGACTTCTCCCAGCTGCTTATAGAATATTTCATCTGCCTCTTCATCCTGGTTGGGTTGTCTATAACAAACTCCCACCATTGATATCTGCCTTGTTGGGCTTCCCCCTCATTCTTACTCATAAATACTCAACCCTATTGTCACCATCATTAAGCTCTACAGTCAAAACACTCCCTAACATACAGGGCCACTCCACTGCCTCTCCTTCCTTGCCTGTCTCTTCTGAAGAGTTTACAGCCATCCATTGCATCACTCCAGTTGTGCACGTCATCCCACCCTGTTTCTGGGATGAGTAAGTAGGTAGGCGAGATGCTGTTCCATAGAGAGTTTTACAGCCTGAAAAGGTCATTCTCAACAGCTTTTTACAGGGCAGACCACTTCAAAAATTTTAAGCTAATGCCTGAATATCACTTAAAATGTCACATACAGACAGAGATATATAATATATATGAATATATGTTTCCTTGTCACCTTCCAAGGCTCCTTGTTAGACACACCTTTGAGGCCTGTGGATCACAGGAGGGAAAAATTATCAAATAAAGCTGTTTCAACACATGAAATAAGGAACAAAACAGAAGAGGGAGCTGAGAAGGCAACCGGGAGCTGTGATCATACAGAACATGCAGGATTTGCATATTATCAACTTGCAGACTCGAGGTGAAATTTTCCTGAAAGATGCAAATAGACAAGAACTACAAGTGGTAGCAGCAAATTATGGCCATCTGACATAATTAAGATAGATTTCTAAGCTATACATCTCTTTTCTGACTGTAAGAGAAGGGTGTCACACATAGTGTCATATACCCCTGCAGAATCTTCCCAACAACTGCCTGGCAGAAAGAAAGAGCGGTTTAATTGCTTCACATATTGTTTTCTTCGAAATCACCATTGTGGCAGTGTGGGCAGACACCTAAAAGTGAACTGAAAGATCATTTTGGTATACTCTGTGTCAACAGATATAATAAAACTCTGCTTTTTGAAAGTAGATAAAGGCAAGACATGCAACGGATGGGTTAAGAAGCAGTGGCACAGAAAAATAAAATAGTTTACCTAAGACAAAATATCAAATCACCAGCAAAGTTGGGAATACATTTGAGATTCTAAGGATCTTCTATGGAATTATCTTCTGGAATATGTTTCCTCTGCAATATCAGACTTTATTTTTTTTAAAAAGATATAAATTACTAGGATATACTATTTTCTATATATGCCCACATGAAGCAATCTGTAAACTTGTAGTCTTCAGAATACCATAAACTACTTTTTTATACTGCTTGAAGCTCCATATACCACTGGAAATTCATAAAAGGTGGCTATAGAGACATTATCCCTGTATGTAACACAAAAATTTGGTGCTGTCTTATAAAATTAACAGCCAGAAGGTTTAAAATAAACCAAAGGAAAAACATTTTCACAGATTGTGCATGTAAAATGAGGAACTTGTCCTGGTTTCAGCTGGGAAAGAGTTAATTTTCTTTCTAGTGATTGCTGTGAATGGAATGTCAATAATACCTATTGGTTTTAGTTGTTGCTAAATAATATTTACACTATTCAAAGACTTTTTTCAGCTTCCCATAGAAGAATAGCCAGAATGGCCAATGAAATATTCCATACCTTAGACGCCATGCTCAGTATATAAATGGGGATTAGAAGGGGGCGGGGAAACTACAATCACTACTCTGGATGGAGCCAATTCACTGGGTGGTAAGAGTGAATCATGTCACTATTATTATCATTATTGTTATTTTTCCTTTTCCGTTACTGTTTCTATTAGATTTTGTTTATCTCAAACCATGAGGTGTTTGAGGTTTTTTTTTTTCACCCTTTTCCCGTCTTTTTTTTTCCTCTTCCCCCCTTCCCTTCTCGGGGAGAAAGGGGGGAGAAAAGGAGGGTAGACTAGCAGCTGTGTGGTTCTAGTTGCCAGCTGGATTTAAACCCCCCAAAAATCATTCTCTTAAGGTATTAAGGAAGTCAAAAGTCTAAAGAACACAAAAAGAGACTGACAAGTTCATGGAGAGTAAGCTCACTGATCATTATTAAATACAGAAGCAAGCTCCTTAACCCTTGATGGTCAGTCCTGGTCTGCCTCATTTCTTAAACTGCTGGTCCCAGTAAGAGAAAGACAAGCTGGACCTCTGGTCCCACCCAGTATGGCAGCTTTTATGTTCAGCAGAGCACTGGAGAGGATGGAGAGCTTGTACACCTATCATGTACAAGCTTCTCAATTGGCAACACCTTTCCTCCTGAAAAGTCAAATTAATGCAGACATCTAGAAACACCAATCATGCTTTGCTTGGTTTATTTTTCCAGGTTTTTCAAGGTCATTAATGTCTGGTAAGTGATCAAAAAAAAAAATACAATCTTAACTGCTCACTGTTTTGCAAACTAAAAGTAGCAATCTATAGTTCCTCTGGTTGTCTATGTGAAGCCCTATAGGTTCCTAAATATGGATTTTAGCTGAGCACTAAGGCAAAGGAAAGAAAGAAGGGACGTGTAAAGAGAAGTCAAAGGTCTTTTTCTCTAATGAGCCGCAGTTAAATTTCTTCCATGGCTACCTTAACATTGACTATACATTGTTCAAAATGTTATATTAGTCAAGACAAATTCTTACACTCCCTGCACTTATCTCCTCCACAAAAATCTGCCTTTTGGAGTGGCACTTCTCAACACCACCAGCCAGAGTCTGCAAGCAAAGCCAACTGAAAGGCACAATCAGCCTAAAACCAATTTGAAATGCAGGGAAGTCATCAGTAACAGTGTAACATCAGCCAATAGCGATACTGGTGTCCGAATACTCAGAACTGCTTGGCTTTAGATCCCCTAAGCATTTGCTAGAGCATTTGTTTCTTTGGTGGGAATTGTTGAAGGTGTTAAAGCAAGTGGTTAAAACAGGATGTGAGTTTTAAATTTCAGAACTTCATTATGAGGGTGGTTTGGGGCTAGCATAATCTCATGCATCTTGTGGGACTGCTGAGAAAAGTCCCACAGTCTAAGGCATTGGTGCTTTTTTTTTTTGTTCTGAGAAACATACATAAAACCTGGCAAATTGTTACTTCACAGCAGTATGACTGCAGAAAGCATTAGTTGCTTTTGACATTTACTGCTCTATCATTGCTACGTACTGAGCATGAAATCCCGAGCCATTTCTTTGTCTTGTAACAGTTATCAGAAAACAGATAGGTAAAGACAGTGTTGTGGCCCTAAAAAAGTAGTATGACCTGCACAAGAAAGCAACACCAAATTTCTGTCTCTCTCACAGAATCTACTTTCTTTCCCAGGGAAAAATATGGTAGAAGTTGATTTTCACAATAAGAAAAGATGCTTATTTGGGTATCATTTAATAATTTAATTATCAGGTTTGACATGAACAAATGTTCAAATTATGGCAGATTTTTAATGTGTATTGTAAATAAATCTCTCCTCTATAAAGCTGTCTATTTTCCTGTGTACTTATAAACTCTTCTAAATATGATTTTGATAATGTAATCAGCTACTTGAATAAACTTAACCTAATTGAAGTAGTATTCCAAAGAGCATTATTTCTATTATTATAACTTCCCTGGTGCGTAGCTGTAAACAGACAGATGAATGACAGCAAATGACCTAGATAAATGTGTCCCAATAGCTGTCACTCCTTAGTCTTGACCTTCTGACACTGTTCCAGCTGTGCAATAACTTGTCCCAGCATTAAGGGAGCGACAATCTCAGGCTCATTTTATTCTGGGCAAACTACTAGTATTTCTCTACAGACACACAATCTCATAAAATATGTGGACTAAAATGTATTTCTAATATAAGACCAAAAGAAATATTGAACCTTTCTACAACTTCTCATCTCCCACTATACAAATAAGTAATAAGTAAAGAATTATAGTAGTAAATGAAATGTTATGCATATTTTACTGGTAGTTGCATGTTTTTGCATTTATTTTGAGCTTTTTAACTCAGAAAGTACAAGTCTCATCAAACCTCATTCCTAAGGAACCCTATTTCCAGTGCCTTTTAGTAAACAGAAGAAAGGAAGATAAATGACAGAAAGTAGTTTTGACTTAATGTATTCAGAATTGTAATCTCTGTTCTCTGTAATTCAATGCACAGTGGTAATTCACCAAAAATATGCTGGGCTACAAAAGAAATCCCAGAGTAATCTGAGAATATATAAAAAAGGGTGAGAAGCTATGACCACCGATGAATCCCAGTGTAAAATAATTCAGAGAGAAATGTGTATGCTACAAAATATATGCTATACTATACACACGGAGTACCCATGGTTTTTACCTAAGAAATCAGTCTTACAATTCTAGGTGATGCCTGCATTCAAGCATTTCCTTGCAAACACAGTTAAGAAGCTTAATACAAAACCACACCATTAATTTACATAACTAGAAACTGAATTTAGGTATTCCCCTATGTAGCCCAAAATACCCCTAGATTTTAAAGCAAAAACAATCTCTGTTGTTAAGCGGCAGAAAATGTTACCAGAAGTTTTAAAAGCAAATAAACAAGACATGCTGGAGCAATATCACTAGTAAAATGCAGATTCTGCTTGCACACTCTAGCAAGAGTGAATAATGTATTGTGATGGGGAAGAGAAACTGGAAAACTTTTCATCAGTCTCATTAATCATCACAGCAAAAAGCCAGAAATAAGGCTTTCTGCCAAGACCATTGCATTTGAAAATCCTACTAGAAGAAAGTTCTCCTAAGAAAAGGTTCACCATTTTGTCCTTTCACCCTTACCTATTTCTTTACATTAGGTTAGGAAATCACTGATAGAGCAGTGTGTTGTGTAACAACAGGCCCATGAGATGGGGGGGGGGTGTATCTTCCTACAAGGTGCAACTACGGGAGCACTGTATAACAAATTACATGAGGTTTAACTATAAAGTCTTACTGTAAAAATTAAAAAATTACCTGAAATACAACTATATAATTCAATTTAGATTAAAGTAAAGCCAGGTAATTTTCTTGTGAATTTTTGTTTGCTTGTTTTAGGACTTACTGGTATTGATGTTAATAAGTGACAGATAAACACAACTGTAAAATGTTCAAAAGACTTTTTTTCAGGTAGACAGCGTGCACACCTTTAGGCGTGCCTAAATGATTATGAGCAATGGGTGCTTCTGGAAGGCTAAAGGAAAGGAAATCCTTATTCTGTAAGATAATACCCTTCAGGTAAAGAGTGACATCCTCACTGATGTCTGAATAAAAGGTGAAGCAGCTGTAAAGACCATACTATATTCAGAAACGCACTATACTAAACTTCTATATTCACTGAGATAACGAAAATCTAATCTGATGTCCTTCTACGAACAAGAGTTAGCACTTAAGGCTCATTTTGAAACCTAACTAAGCCCAGTGTTAACTTGTTCCTGACCCCTTTGACTTGAAAAAAAAAAAAAAAAAAAAAAAGACACTTCTATTTTATTTTTGGCTAACTTTTCAGATATTGTATATAACTTTCCTACGTAGTAATTTTGACATTAAGATGACTCCGTTTTGAATCCGGACATGGTAAGATGGCACCTTCCCTGTGCAAAACACCTGGAACTCCCCCCTAGCAGAAAGCACGCCCAACGCAGAGCTCCAAACAGAAGAAAGCTAAAAAGCTGCAAGAGCTATAGAAAGGAAGTAAAAGATTTGAGATCTGCAAAAATAACTTCCTACTGAAAAATTGAGGAAGCTCAAACTATTTGAATTGTCTCTAAAAAAACACAATCCAGAAACAAACAAACAAAAAAATCCCAAGCCCCAGTGAACCTATGCCTGGATCAATGGTAACTGCCCACATACCGTTTTCTCGGTTCTCTTCCCACTCAAATTGAACTAGACACTGTCATGTGGCCCACAAAAAAAAGAAAAAAAAAAATCACAATTGAAAGAGTGACCTATGTGGGTAACTGGACAATTTAAATGTTCACTTCAGAAAACGACAGAGCAAACAAGAGGGTGAGAAAAGGGTTGAATTTCATCAATTAGAAATTGATTCACTGGGTCCAGGATTTCGCACAGCTATATTTGAGCTGATGCATTTTTAAAGACAAAAATCAGTATAAGCAATAACATCTTTCAGTCTTCGTTTTTTCCCATTTTAATGTAAATTAGTGATAATAGGGCCTTTTGAGGCTATCGCCTGTCGTTTCTAAGGGAAAATTACTTAAATCCATGTATTTGGTGACTGCTTTGCTAACAGTGCTTTTACTTCCTCACCAAGCCAAAGCCAAGAACAATCTAATCCACTTTCCTGCCAATGCTGAATTGATCCTTATTGTACTTATACCCTAGCTAGGTTTATGTGACCAAGCATCAATGTTTTAGTTCCATCTCTCAAAGACACACACACACACACACCCCCCTCTGCCTAACAGTATCCATCAAGAAGCAGATTATCATGATAACTTCCCTCAGAGTTTCTTGCGCTTGTGCTTTATTTTTACCTGCAAGCAGGTCTTGGCCCACAGAAGCTATCAATGGCAGCAGCATCTAAAGGTGTCTGTATCTTATTCACAGGGAGGGATGATATAGGTAATTTCTTTTGACACTAATGGGACGTGCATATACATGTCCTTTAAGTTAATGGAAAAAAGGACCTTGAAGTTGTCACAAGGAAAACACAGTAAATCAGACACTGGAAAGAAAAGGGAAAAGTTTATTTCTTTCCTATATATATACAAATCTCTTCAACAACACATTTTTGTCTGTGGATTTATTTACCAGCCTTGATCCTGAGACATTCTAATATTAAAATGTTTAATGAATACCTTTTGCAAGTAAAAGTAATATGCTTAAAAGCTGACCTCAAAGAATGCTTAATGGGATCTAAATAAAATGTCAAAGCAATTTGTTGTGATCTTTACTGCTCTAAGTCCTTGGCATTGGTGGTAAGTCCCACTCAAATGAAGTATTCCAGGCTCCTCAGAAATATAGGGATGTTTTTAATAACGGACACATAGAACTGTTGCAGCTCCTCTCATTTCTGTATGTAGTGTTACAGCAATCGATAATGTACTGAGCAATGAAGGACCTCTCCCCCCGCAAGGAGTATAAAACTCAATGGGCGAAGCAGGTTGAATGCAGAATAAAGTAGTTGAAATGGTGACATTTTTTTCTCCACAAAACAAAGATAAAGTGATTGTTTGGGTACTTTCAAAAAAAAAAAAAAAAAAGGAGAGAAGTCAGCATCAGCAAAATGCATCATCAACTTTTTAACAGGCACCTTATTGCCACTGTGTTAACAGACAAGCAGAAAATGAAGTTTACAACTGAGGACGCTAAGTGACCTCTACAGTGAATAAAATAAGCCAGAGGTGAATAAAATGGGAATTCCACCCTCCCCCTACCTCCTCAAAGCAACTCGGGCACCCATACAATTGGAAATGCACACACAGTCTATTGCCTTGGAACAGAGATAAAGAGTCTTTTCCCTATCCTGTGGATATCGTAAGTCATTGAGATTCAGGATTTGGTAGCATTTCTAGTGGTCTACGTTTGACAAGACCATAATAGGTATTATTTGCGCTTTGTAAATTAAAACCTTTTTTTGTCCTAAATCCTCCAGCTAAGATGGAGGACAACTGTATTACAGACTGCATGACAGTAAGTCTTAGTCACAAAGATTACATATTCTCAGCAAATGAGAGAATAATGAAGACACTATCTCCCCTTTCAGAGAAACGAACTTCAGACACAGAAATATTAATTCACCTGCCCAATACCACGCTGAAAGTCTAGGACAGAACCTACCCTTTGTTTTAAAGGTCACTGCCCGATACCACAGCAGCCTCTGGTAAATCACAACTCTGTGTTTCAAGTGCATTCATCAAAGAAACAACCATGGACAAATCTTATTGCGCACTGACTCTTTTAATCAAAGTACTTGAAGTGTATCAAAATCACCACATTTTCAATTTGACGTTAGTTTAGGACAAATATACTCATTCTGCCTGTGGCTACAAACTGGCAGATATCATACCTTAGATATAAAAAATATTGGCAGGTATTTTAACTTCAAGTTAAAAAAAAAAAAAAGGAAAAAAGAACAGTGACAAAACAGGAATATCACAGGTTAATTTTTAGCCTATTAGAAATAAAGTCTCCACAAATTATGAGTGGGTTAACTCTTGTGAGAATAAATGGAACAGAAAAATACATTATAACATTCTCCAGCAACATTCCCCACCTGAATATACCTAAGTAGAAGAAACTTCCTTTTCTGAAGGAAAACCACAACAGCACAACTTCTAGCATTGTGATGGAAAGAAAGGAGGCTCCTCTTCCTCCCCAGAGGCTCCTGATAGAAGATCTTACGGAAGAAAAAGATGAGACCACATTCCAAAACCACAGGGTCTGAAGCCTTGCAAACAAATAAGGCTTGCAATTGATCATCTGGGTGAGAAACAACAACAGAGGACAGGAAAAGAAGCTGTACTTTAATTTCTTCGTGAGACTTCTAAGAAGGAGAAGAAAACTTGCTCCAATTAAGAAAATTTCAACGCCTCAAGCTAGCATAACTTTGATCTTATTCTTTGCCAGAGAAAAGAAATTTCTTCTCTTTAAAGCTTCAACCAAGCAGAACCAAGTTATTAAGGAGCAAGAAAACTTAAATAAGAGCCCTTTAGAGAGACCAAGGGCAAACTGACAGGTATAATATTTTAATTGATTGCCTACATCAGAGGAATTAAAATAATAACATATCTCTATTGGTACAAAAGTAGTCATATATATTCATCTGAGAACTGCACAGCCTAAAATATGCAAAATTTCATAGTAGCTTCAGCCTTTTCATTTCTACTTTACCTTTTAGATTTGGAGTCTCTCTTTTCTTTTGTTTTTGTTTTTTTTTTAAACAATATCATATACCACCACTTAACACTTACAATATTAAAAAGTATTATTAAAAGTATTTTATTAAATTATATCACTGACTTTTGAAAGTGTACTTAATATTCATTTACAGCACTAGACTGACAGTCACAGAAACTCATATCCTATATTGGTCCTCAAAACAAATTACTGCCCAACCAGAAGCAGTGGGAGGTTTTTCAAACCAACTGTGAGACACATCTCATCCCTAACTCAGAAGCAACTTTCCTTTGCCATACCACTTTGTACTAACCTCCCCTAAAAATGCTGGCAAGGGGTAGCACAGACGCCTTCTGAAAGTGTTGGGGCAGGCGTTACCTAGAACTGGATGTGATGGTCCCCAACCAAGTCAAGCCAAGCCAAGGCAGACTTTCCAAGAGCAGTCAAGTGACAATAATTTTCAGTCACTACTTGTGACTGAGGACTCTGCAGTAGTACTCAGAGCCCCTGAACAACTGCAAACTTTTCCATCTTCCAAAACAGATGAAAAATCTTTAAATAAAGAACAACAAGAAATCAGATTCAAAAACTCAGAGGAGAAAAGAGGTCACTGTGGCAAGCATGAAGTAACAATAACAGGATGTTTTCAGCTTTATAAGCTAGATATTAGTAGCCAATCCATGTGGTAAACTTACTTTTGCCATCTGCCTAACAATTAAGATCTGGTCAGGAAACTAGCAGCGGTTTATAGATTTCAGTTGTCAGCTGTTTCCTCCAACCCATTCAAACGGCAAGGGCTGTAGTAAAGGCTAACAGAAAAAGATTAATTTGGTTAAGAAAAGATCTAATGGCAGCTCTAACTAAGGGCATCTGTATCTTAAAGGATTAAACTTAAGGTCAGGAACTTCACTGACGTGTGTTCATGTCTGAGCCAACAAGAGCTAGATTCTACCACATGTGCTTGGGTTCCTGGTGCCTCAGCTCTGTCATATTTACATAAACCACCTTTAGTGCTTACAACCTGGGGTCGAAGTAAAGTTAATGAACCCAAAGAAATCTCCAAGGTAAGCAAGTTCAGAGTCAGACCTTGAAGTTTTTTCATGACAGCTCTTCTTCTCAAGGTGGGGCAGCATATTGTCCTCAGCTGGTTCTTCAGACATCGCTGCACTGTCCGCTGTTCCTAAGGATTTGTATTTATTTCTATTTACTATTCTGAATTCTGCTCTGGTATCTTACTGGACATGAATAAATAGTGACTTGGATTACTGTTAATTTTACAACATCATGATGCATATTATACAATAGAAAGGTCTTTCTTTTTCCCTTTTAAATGCTTGTTTGCAATTTATTTGAAAAAAAATCTCTGTGAGGCAATGGGATAAGTAAAAGGAAGACATTGATCATTCACTGGGGAGGCTCAGGGTCAGATTATTGAAAATATTTGCCACAGACAACTGAAGCAAAAAATGCATGATTTCTTGCTTCGTGAAATCATCAGTTTTGACTTTTATATTATTAAATCCTTATTGTAGACAAACTAACACTTATGGACTTAGTCATTCCATAAGCTAATCAGCACCTAAAATCTTTTTCATCTGACTTTGAATGATATCTTAACAACTTAATATCAGCTCACACTGAAAACCTGATTAGCAGAGACAGGTGACAATAGCAATGAATTCTAGTGTGTGTGGGACCATTACTATGCTGTTAAAATACAAAAGGAAAATATTACCTCCCACAGCTTTTGCTTTTGAATTTGAGGAAAAGCCCATGCAAAGATGTTTTACATGGAATCCAGTTTGATCTCCCTTGCCTCATCTATAGTCTGCACCTGAATCAAATGAATGAAAACTTTTCACTTCCCCAGCATATGGCCTAAATCAGCATTCCATTACTGTTACAAATGAACATATTCTGAACCTTAACTATGCACAAACAGTATTCCTCTGAACAGGAAGATCCAGTAAGTCTCCAACCGATCACAGAAAAAGCTTTGTATAGCTACATAATTTAAAACATAACAGTTGCCTCTAAAGCTTCTAAAGGAGGCCTCAATTTGATTGTTAAACTGTCCCATTAGTCTTGACAAAGTAATGCATGTATTCTGCATTTTGAGGAAGGTCTTCCAGGCATACTGAAAAGAGGCTTTATAGAATTTACACTGTCACTATTCTGCAGACCATAAAATACTAATGCAGGAACAAAGGGAACTGATTATAAGAAGTTACTAACTGAAGGGCATCAGCCTGTCCTTTCCTCAAGTGTTGATGACAAACAGCTCTTGATGATATTGGCATTAACAAAACTCAGTGAAGGAGACCCCATAGCCTCTACTTTCAGTATTTCTTATCACTCTGACATAATGACAGGAGAAATAGTACCAATATATTTCCATGGAAGCTTTAAATTGAGTTACTTTGCAACAGTAAATAAGAATGCCTATGGCCTATTTCATAGCTGATGAAAACAATGCACAGAGCCATTGTGCTACACGTCCAGGAACACAACTTAGGACTTACTAAGGAAGGATATCGTGACATAAAGGCAGGGGCCTTCACATTTTGATTTTATCTACGTCAGCTAGATTGTGATGCTACCTATATGCTTTCTATTACACGACACTGTCAATTAAAGTATAATTATATTTTTCATCGCTATTCCCTCTACATGCATGCTATGCCTCAAGTCATTATCACACTCATTAAAACACAGCAGTACTGTATCCCATATCAGCATTAAATGAAGTATGAGGATATATAACAATACAATTAACAGAAGTATTCCCAATGAATGGGGCCTTGAAAAACAAAGAGAAGCCTTGATGGGAATGATTCTGCACTTGAGGCCTATACGCAGCAATCACTAGGGCTTTTCATCTTTCTTTTTTAAAGAGAATTGACAAGCCTGACGGAAGCAGAAAGAGAGAGAAACTGCAATTTTGAAGCTTCATCTTTATTCAAGACGTAGCACAAGGACATCCAGAGGCAGCCCAGGAAACACGAGATAGAGTCAGAAATGAAGCCTGATTTAGTAGCTGAATGCATTTATTCTTTCTGAGGTTCTGCGCAGCACCTGACATGAGGGCCTGGCTCCTGACTTGTGTCTTTCAGAACTTTACAAATAAAAATAGCATGTCGCTCTCAACGAGAGCCCCAAAAGACAAAACAAACAGTAAGTTTGTATCTTATATTAAAACTTGTGTACTTTCTGCTCATGTAGCAAATACCTCTGCATATTTATTTACCTTGGACAAGATGAAAGGTCACTCATTATGTGCATAATAAGCTAATCTCAATTGTAATTACACTGCAGAAAAAAACCCTTTCATTTGAAGGTTAACTAGATTCAAAATAACCCAGTTCTCATCAGGGTGTTGCATTTATTTCAATTAAGTCAATCAACTTAACAAGGATTTAATTAAAAACAAGTTAGCAAGTCAGAAGAAGTATTTGAAATGTAAT
The DNA here is from genome assembly GCA_013398915.1 of Dromas ardeola. Taxonomy (NCBI): domain Eukaryota; kingdom Metazoa; phylum Chordata; class Aves; order Charadriiformes; family Dromadidae; genus Dromas; species Dromas ardeola. The sequence goes on from VYZM01007818.1 coordinate 12,325, forward strand.
TATTAATTTTTTAAATAAGCAAGAGGTAGCCAAATCAAATATATGATTATAAATGCACTAGCCTATTATTTCTTTGCAGGCATTTGCTGGTCAAGAAGAAAAAGCACTCCACCCTGGGAATCCTGGCATGCAGCTCATCCTTGCAAAGACGAACGAACACGGTGCCCAGGAGGTGTAATATTGAGCTTTCAAAGAATTAGGTAAAGAGAGGAGTACCTATTTCCATTTGTTTTACCAGAGGGAGAACCCACGGTTTACCCACACTTTCTTTGCTCTATTTCACCCGTTGCTGTCGGTACAAAATAGCTGTTCAAGGCAGTTAAATGAAACATAAAGTGCCTTTTCACTGAATCGACATGTTTTGTTAGTTGTGCAGTTTCTTTCCTCTGCGAGCTATCAGAGCGGGGAGCAAAACACTAATGAACAAAACCAGACAACCGTCAATATGAAGAGGCTAATGTTCATGATGGCCATGCAATCTCCCAAAAAGCATCAGTAACTTACATCAGATTTGTTCCCGTCCTGTGCCTTTATATTGTCTTTTGGAAAATTATGCATCCCTGGCTTTGAAGTCTAACATCTATGCTTAGACGTCTGCTTCCCACAGCGTCCTTCAGTGTTTCCCAGGGATCTCCCTCCTATGTAATACTATTATATTTTCTCCCTTGTTTCTGCCATTCCTGAAGTAAAAAAACAAAACAACCCAACAAAAAACCACCACCACCACCCCAAAAAAACCAACCAAAACAAAACACAAAAACCCACCAAAAACCCACAAGCAAGATTCCTGGTCTCCTTAAGCCATCACTTTATGTTGTCACCAGCAAAGACCAATTTATTTATAACACAACAGATGCAAGCATATTTCAAGTAAACATATTTTTAAGTTAAGGGCATATATATACCCAAATGAAAGTTTTTGTCCACCTCCATTGTCTACAACTGACTGAGCACGTTTTCTTTCATGTATCTGACACATTGAGAACAGAAGCACAAAGATTAAGACAAGAATGATCAAAAGTGTCAGCTCCTCTTGGGCAACCAAATTGGAGAAGCCTATGTCTGATCTTTCAGATTACTTCACGTTACATTGCACTTTTCATCTTCAGACCACGGTTCCTATTGAACTGGCCCCCACTAGAGCTATAAGTGCTCCAAACTTTAGTAAATCAACCTGCAGCTCCTGATATGAAGCCCTTAGAAAATAAGCAACATAGTGAGGAGTTATGCTCGGGAATTTTTATATCTGCATGATTCTCCCAGTGTCATGGAGGAATTCTGGGGCAGAGGCAAAGCTGAAACCCAATTAGCTATGTTGCAAACACTGTCCTCTTAGAGTCCTCTACTTTACTTGTTATGAGTTGCACCCTCTATATAGACTCCTAAAGCAAATCCACCTCATACACCGAGCTAGCGAGGGTTTTGTGGAAAGTAGGGGGGAGAGCCTCTTTAAGCATATAATTAACCAGATGCATTGTAATGTGTATGCACAAAGGTGCTAAAAGATGTCCCTGCTCATTGCAGGGGAGGTTGGACTAGATGACCTTTAACGGTCCCTTCCAACCCAAACTATTCTATGATTCTGTATTGGTAAAACTATATGCGCAGCATTCTTGACTTGCAAGCGCTTAACTTCCAGGTTTCACAGCTACTTGTCAGAAAGGAAGGGTTATTGACTTGAATAATGAGTCCAAGTCTAGAGAGGGTCATTGAATAGGCACTCTGCAGTCCTATTCTTACCAGCTTTTAGTTTTGGTTTGTTTTTCTAAACTCTCTATTACCTCCCCAGCTTGTGCACCCATGCCCCTACCTGTAACTCTGACCAGTTCCTTCCATTTTTTTCACCAATTTCTCTCAAGATTTAGGGAAACAACTTAATCCATTTCTTCAGAAAATACTGTATGGGAAGTGTTCTTTGAGAGCTCTAAAATCTTCGAATGACTCACTTCAAGTAAGTGATCTGAAGCAGAGAGAGCAAGAACAAGATTCTTTTATGATACTGATACGGAGTATCAGTATTTTATGATACTGATATGGAACCAAGCTGTCATAAAATGGCAACTGCAACTTACGTTTCTGTTTCAGCTTTACTGAAGATAGTCCATTAAAAGTATTTTGAAAAAGACTATGCTGAATTGTAAGAAATGACATGTATGTATTAAAAAACCCCAAGTTACATATAGTGATCCTGTGGACTGAAAAAATAGAAAAAGTTTTGTAAGTGTTGGTATCAGTTTGCACCAAAACCTTTATACTGTGCAGCGAACCTTTCAAGGACTTCAGAAAAATACTTTCAGAAAAGTACATCTTGATATCAATTACCTTATTAGAATGGTGATTCCTGTAAGAAAATGTTTTTCTGTTTTGTCAGCCGGATATATTTTGTCTGATATATCCATATGTCCACATGCTCAGGAAACTTGGGAGTTTATCAGATACTAAGAGGAAATTAATTGCACATGCTCCTTGTCAAAAATACCGGCAAATAAAGCACTGACCTCTCCTGGCTACCTTGGCTCCTCTATTCCCCCTTCTGCTCCATCCCAGAAGAACAAAACAAAATGAATGAAGGATCCAACACTACTGTGCTATACAGAGGGAATTCTGCTATTCCTGGGAAGAAAAACAGAGCACCGAATGCCTTCTGTTCCCTCTGCAAACTTAATCATCTGAATAGAGCTGGTATTTTTGTTTGATTTTTTCCATGCCTTGCAGCAGAAAGGAACATATTGCCCTGAATAAGACAGACACAAAGCAATCAGAGATGTTTGGATGCAGTACGGAATGTGATTATTTTTCTTTTTACCTCTTTGACTCAATTTATTGCTGCCCACTGTATTTTGCTTTATGAAGCAGCACTGGAGAAAAAACAGCCTCATTCTTTAGCTGAGAGAGTATGTGCTAGTTTGTGAGCCAGTCTCCCTCCCCTCTCAGATAATGCCTAATACAGAGCAATACAAAGTAGTTCTAATACAACTATTTGCACAGTGAACAATGCAGTATTTTTAATTGAGTTACCTATGGCAGACACCACATTTCTGCAGGAATATTATCTGAGATTTAAGATGGATTTTTTATGTCTTCTCTCAGACTCCATGCGGATGTCATCTCTCCTCCTATTTTGAAGAAACTTGGCAAAGAAATGGTGAATAACGAGTAGCAGGAAGAGAATGAATACTTTGGTGACCTGAACCCATTTTGTTTTAGTGTTCCCCTAACTCCCAGCTGTCAAATATAGTTAAAACAGATGATATGAAACAAAGCTTTGCCTCTTATTCAGAGGTAAAGATATCCCTAGTACCATGTTATTGAAAGTCCTCAACATCCACATCCCCAACATCCATGGAAGCTCTCTGAAATGCAGCATATTTTTAGCTGACCCACTATTCTGCTCATTCTGCTGAAGAAATATTATGCAATTTGTTTTAAGGATGTTCTCATGTCTTTCCCCTAAATCTGCAGCTCATCAGCCTCGATGGAAAAAGGCATAAAAACCAGGTAAAACCAGTCCAGAAAAATGTGATCAGGTAATAGTGAGATTTTTAGTACAGGGTGGGAATATTATTTTCTTAGAAACCCCTTAAAAAACAGGGAATCCCAACAAAAGTAAAGAAGAGGCATTTTTCTGCAAAAGGATGACAAACAAAATCATAGAAGGGATATTGAGACACCTGTCTGACTGTTTTTCTCTGATGAAGGATACATATATCGACCCATCTCTGAAAATGCTTTTTTAATCTGGTATTTAAAATCCTCAGTGAGGAAAATTGCAAAGACAGCCTGCCCCCTTTCTAGCAATACCTCGTACAATGACAGATGTTGACCACACTCGCCAATTAAATACTTTTTAAAATTAAATTTAAAATAAAACATTTCCCCATAGATACATTTCTAGACCTCAAACAAATATTACTGCAATGCAAAAGACTTTCTTCAAGAGTAATTCAAGTGCTGCTAAGAGTACAATGTCTACAGCTAGACACAGCCGTGCATCTGAGACCTGGGTGACATTTATTTAGTTGCATAGACCAATTACCTCCCCACATTTCACAGAAGAGTAACATTGGCCTTTTTAACTGCAGCGCATTGACAGATTTCCATTCAGCTTGAGGTCCAAACAAACAGACCCTGTTATACTGGCTGCATGTCATTCCCCATCATGCATTTGTGAATCTCATGTTTCCTGAGAGCAGCACTTCACACTTGCATTAAATTTCGATCAAATTTAATCTTGTTGCCATTATGATACACATATCAACTCCTTCGCCAAGAACCACACGGTATCTCCCAACTGCCCCATCGACATGCTGTGGTGCCTGGGAGAGGGGCTGCCCTCCATGTTTCCTGCAGATGGCTGTGGAGCACTGAATTCTCTGTGCTTGATGGACTGCAGAAATATTCCTTTTAAACTAACATGTCAAATAAACGACCTTAACTAAGCAAAAGCAGTACTGGTCCCATACCTATCTTAGCTATTGAAGCAGACTAAACATGAAGGAAAATGCTACAGCACTTCAAGGTCGATAGTAAGTGCTGTACACTGACTGAGAAACTTCTGTCTTCTAAGCAAAATTTATTTCCAGGGTTTCCCCAGTAGCAGGAATACTCACAAAGGGCAGTATAGGCACTGCATGTTTGGACCCCAAGCATCAATAGACGCAAAGGCTAACAGAAAAATTTACAAATACTTTCAGTTTCAGGTGAAGATGCGAATGAAAAAAAAATAAATCACCTATGCCATTTAAAATAAAACTGCTACTCAACAGGAAAGAAAAATATATTCATCAACCATTCCCTCACTACTTCTCATTTTCACTTAGACTCAAAATGAGAAGGATGCCACTGACAAGTACACCATAACTATCCATTATATCTGACACTGAGATCATTTACGGTATATTAAAAAGAACTGTTCTGCCACTTTTATACAGTGGTGTCAACCTTAATTGCTAAGATGCACTGAACAGCTCTTCTAAACATAGCAACAATTTACATTTTAAAAACAAATCAAAGACACAAACAGGTGGAAGCACTCCATTGTGCCTTATGAGACCTTTGTTCCTACAGCTGCGAGTCAGGACGAGTGCACATCCACTAAAATATCAGCTTGGAAGTAAAAGGAAACAAGTACAGTGCTAAATCCTCAGAGTCCAGGGAAAAAAAAAAAAAAGAAAAACAACAAAAAACCCAAAAAAACCCCCAACAGTACTGCGGGCTTTATTCCAAAATAGTGAAACAACATGCTTGGAAACAAAAGGATTTTACAGGCTAAAAAGTGGCATGTACAAATAAGCCACAGTTACTACATGACATCCTCATAGACAAACTAGGGAGACATGGTCTAGGGCAAACCACAGTAAAATAGGCTTACAGCTATTGATAACAACATCTAATCACTGACAAACAGAAGGATTACTTGGGTGAAGTTCACAAGAGTCAATGTTCAGTACGGTATTATTTATTATTTTTATCAGTGAGTTAGATGATGGAACAGGGAATATATTTTATTAAATTCACAGATCATATTAAGCTGGGAGGGATTACAAGCATTTTGGAGGCCATGATTATAATTCAAAATGCACTCAAGAAAACAGAGAAACTGTCCGAAAGCTATAGCTCTCTCACGAATGAGTACACCCCGCTGCAGTAATACAGGAATGCTCATTTGCCTAAATTGAGGACAGCAAAGGTTTGACTGTCAGAGATTCCACAAAAAAGGACCTGATGGCTACAATTTATCACAAAATGAATGTATGTCAACTGTGGTCATACTCTTAAATAACAAAAATCCAATCAGTCATCCCACTGGGATGTATGATCTGTCTTCTGCATATGAGACATGAAGTAACTTTCCATTCTCCTACTGAGATCTTGAGACACGCTAGCAATCTCTCCCTGGAGACTTCAGTGGGAAGTCCCACAAGGCAGGGGCCATGCTGACCTTGGTCAGAATGTAAAGGAAGCTGCCTGGAATCAACCAAAACCTTCAACTGGTCAAACTCAGTTCATCCATGGATTAGGTAATTCTTGCAGTTCTTGGCAAGATTCCTGTTAAACACAGACAAATGGTAAAATTGGGAAAAATGTGTCTGGACAGCATAAACAGCTAACCTGTCCACACTTCTAGATTGGATAGGTCACCCTACAGGAATGCTGCAGCTTACACCCCTGATGTAAAAAAATGGTTGGACTAAAAGAAAAAAGAGAAGGGGTTGACCCTTTCTTCTTTAAAAAAAAAACAACAACAACAACAAAAAAAAAAAAAAAAA
>VYZM01007818.1:30713-41480 GCA_013398915.1 Dromas ardeola
CACAAGTTCCCAAATTATCTTCAAAGAAAATTCCAAGTTAACTTTGCTCTGGAAAAAAGGAAGTAAATGACCAACTACGAAAATCATGCAGTGATAATACCCTTACATTTCAGTACTAGGAACATGACACTGATGCCACCTTAACTAGAAGACAAACCCCAAACTTCATGTCCTGGCACTCCAGGTAAGACATAAGAAGACCCGTTAGACAGTCCAGCTCCCTCCTGCAGCCCCTGCATAAAAGTGGCATCTCCCTTACATCAATACTCAAAGCCTAAAAAAAAAAAAATTTCATAGAATGTGCAAATTACAGACTCTCAAGGACCTACAGTCTTAGATTTTATGTGTAAACAGGAAGTTTTAGAAAGGAGAAAAAAAACCCAAACATCGGAAGATTAATTTTATGAATTACTCTGGAAACATCAATTTGATGTCTAATCTGATACCGTTAACGTCTTCGGCATGTTTTTCATCAAAGGAACCTGGCATGTGTTAAAAGCAAGCAGTAAGAGTAGTTTCATATCAGAGGTATTAAGCACAAAATCTGTAAGTTTGGAAACATAATGGGAATTCTTAATTCACTGTAAGTGCAACATGAAGTTAAGATCCCTTAGAAATTACTGCTGTAACTCACGCAGGTGCTGCTCTGGTGCTGTTGAGTGATGCAAGGAGAGGGATCCTCATAGTGGCTAAAAGCAATTTTGAAATTGTTGGTACTACTGTATGTGCAAAGACAAAAGCATCACAGATGTAGCCAGAAAAGGCAATGGAAGACAATGACATATCAGAGGAACCCTTGTAACACATGCACAGAAGAAAGCTCACAGAGTGCATCTCATGCATAATCTTGGCACCAAGGAGAATTTTGAGAATAACGAATAAAGAGACTGCTCCCTTTATTATTCCTATTCTTTTTTTATTCAGGAAAATATAATTTTGTGAAGATTTGTTTTGCAAACAAATAAAGATGCATCGAATATTACAGGCAATCCTCTCATCACTTTTTCTTCCCAACAGAATGATCTATAAGACTTTCCATACTGACTAACCACTTAGTTTAAAAGAGAGTATGCTATATACTCCCTTTTGAATATTGCTGGACTACAACCCAATATGGCACTGATTCTAATCATGTTTCTGATATTACAGAGGTCCAAAAAAAATACGATCCTTAAATATTTGAAATAGCTAGGTATAGCTCTGTCAAACTGCTCACCAAGAATGCCACCGCTTTGCCATTGTAGGCACTGCAAAATGATGCTGAAAGCTTCCTTGGAGGCACTGTTGAGGGAGAATTACGTAGCCCATCTTCTTGACCAGTTGTCTGTGGGTTTACTGGGGATTCAGCTAATGCCATAGGCTTTTGCCAGCTGGCAGTATGCACAGTGTAAAACGTCATTCAGCTTCACCGTCTCGATCACTGTGCTCCACAGAGCAGAAAATTGAGTTTGACAGATTTGAAGGAGGTTCTTGTAATTTACTATAATTTATATAAATCATTCTACATATGGCTTTAAAATCTCATCTGTAACTTCCAAAGAACTATGACTGAGTCAGTGTAGTTATTTTATAACATAATAGGAAAAAAACCCAAATTATGAGTTTAGATCGAATACTCATTTTCTTTCCTGTGGACAAAAGCATTGTCATCATTTCTATCTTTAAACATTCTATCTTTAAACTAATTTTCAGAAGAGCTTAATTTCTGTATCAGCTAGCCTTAATTAAGATGACATTGACTAGTAGTCTTTTATACTATAGCTGGCTTAAGAATTTCCTGCTGCAACTGCCATTTATTGGAAATAGCGGATTTTTAGGTGACTTTTAAGTATAAAATATCTGTCAGGTTTCATGAACTTCCTATAACATTTAAGCAGCAATCTACTATATTCTGCTGCTGTGCGTGCTGCTTTCAGGTTGCTACATCCACTGTGTTGAGGACAGGTATGTCAGAAGCCCAGTCTCTCCAACACCTTGGGGACGCAAACTGTCCTAAATCTGGAGAATCCAAGACTTTCTGCCATGGGAAGCACTGTCTTTCCAAGGTTCCCAGGGATGCTGTGAAGCACCCTACCTGGGAAAGCCTTCTTGGAGTTCCTGGCTGCAACACACATGACAATTCCTATCTACGTCGTCAAATTATTTCCCTTTCTGTTTCACTCCACAGCCCTTGGCCTCTCAGTGTCCACACTGCATACTTATTAGTTTGCACACACATTCGCACTTAAAGCAGTCCAAGCAGTTCCCTTGGAGAGAAAACCTGAGCACAGAAGAAAAGATAACATGCTCCAAGGTCTGTACAGTACAGACACAGGCCAGTTCACATCAGCCACCGCAAGTCCTGCTTCTTGGCCCCATACTGAAGAGCCTCCCAGGAGCGGTGCATCTCGGTCTTCAGCTACACTTTCTGAAGCAGATACTTTCTTTACAACTCCAAAATTTTCCACTGGCCAGACACGCTGATTCTAAACCTCAATTCATTTGCAACAAAGAAGTCAGGGCTGGATGCAGGGCCTGTGATAATGCCCTTAGACACAACTTAGACACAATACTGAAAGTGCCACTGGGAAGCTACCCTCCTTCCAGGCCCCCTTCGTACCTCTACTGTTGAGGCCACCAGTTTAAGAGCTATAAGAGGCTTTGATGGAGTGCACTACAGCCTCCTCTAAGCCTTTAATATTTATACCAATGGTGTGTTACTTTTTTGCATATCATCCACTTGATTGACTTATTTTTATGACAATGATGGGGAAGAGAATCGAGAAAATGCTAATGTATTAAATAATTTCTCCTGTTGTTTGTCTTGGGTTTGAAATATTTGGGTGCAATCAAGTCCTTTAAGGAAAAGCATCTGTGATGAGATACTTAATGCACATACAAAGAGTACATTTTACTCTCTAGTGACAATTATTTGAGGATGAAAAGAGGAAAAGAAAGCCTCATTTCACCATGATCTTCAAGACCTTGGTAATTTTCTCGTTACTGGGAACTCTTGAACAGAAAAGCATAGCAAGTCTAGAGCTCATCCCAGGATTTTGGTAACTAGTGACTAAAAGGAAATACAGATGGCTATTAACAACTTGGTTAAAGTTTCAGCAAGTATCACAAAACCAAATACAGAACTCCTGCGACTTCTTTTCACTCACAAGCTAAAACCCACAAACCTTTTCAACTGTTAATGGCCTCATGTTACTTGCAGTATGTTTTTTAGATTTTCAACAGCTATCTTGGCTTAGTAGCTTCAGAAATTGAAAGTTTACTTAATGTCTTCCTTTGTTGATCTGTTCAGTTTGTAAACTGACTAATGTCTGTTTATCAACCCAAAGAAATGACATTACATAACAGAATATAACACTGGCAACCATAATAGGAATCCTTAAAGAAGCCTAAAATGTTAGCTAAATGTAGACTTAAATTACTAACTGAAGCAAGACCCACTAATTACAGTTCAACAGGTACTCAGTATGCCAAGCCAATGGCACACAGACATCAGAAATTACAGCTACTGAGCTATGGAATGCAGGCTACTGCCATTGACTGTTAGCTTCTGTTATTCCATAAGCAGCTTCATGGGGAATGGGAGAAGGCATTCTGCAAAGGTATCGGCGAGGATTTTCCTTTTCCAGTGGGAATTTACTTTAGTTCAGGAAATAAGAACTGTAAACAACCCTCCTCGTTTGTGAAATTTTGGTCTCAACCATGAGTGCTGCCAGCTTCAGTCATCCAGTTCTGCCTGAGTTCCCTGCTGATGCCCCCATGGTACATCCTACTTCCCCCAAAAAAACCCAAATATATGGGACACAATCACGTCCCACTCAGTTCCTGCCAATGTGACTGATTTTTGATAAGAAAAATGGTAAGAAAACATTTACTGAAATAGCTACCTAATAGTCATTTTCTCATTTGTTTTTGTACACCTGAATGCAGACTGTACACACAGTTTCATTAGTCCTGCTGTGGACTTCTCAGAGTACTCCAGTTGGTTCAGAAGCAAATCAGAGGACCACTTCTGAGGTGCATCTAAACTCACGAACTATTTTCTTAGACATTTTTAATTAACAAGAAACAGCAGCATCACCCAGTGATGGACTCCATAGCAGTTTTCCAAAAATAAAAGATTAATCTCAGAAGCTGCTGATCCATTGGTCAGCCCAAGTGAGGTCAAACAAGAGCCAACAAGCAGCCTCCCTTTTCTCCCCTCCAAGTGTGATCACTTCACAGGAACATAAAAAAGAAATTTCACACAATGATCAAAGAATAGAAATACAGGGAAGGACTACTATTTCCACAATAGTACTCGTCTCTTTAAACTTTGGCCTTTAAAACTTTCAGGTTTCAGAAAAGTAAAAAGGTCTTATAGCTGCACAGAAATACAAGAGTGGAAGACATTTGCTTCTCCTCCTGCCTTGCAAGAAATGATGGGAACAGAAGCGTCCCCTGTAATAGCTATTTAAATGTCTTCATTTGAATAGAACCTGACACATGATTTCTAACTGCTTAAGACAGTTATCCAAGCCCCGCTTCCAGAACAAACCACATGAAAAAACCCCAACAACCAGGAGTTACCCACTCATTTGAGTTGCAATGGGTAGGATTACATAAGAAAGGAGGAAAGCAAAAGCAGACTTACACACACACCTCCTGCCCTACACACATCATTCAGACACCACCACGTGTTCCATGGCGTGTTTTACCACAGCAACACAGAACAGGTGCCTCTGGTATGCTGGGGAACAGCATACATAACCAGAGCACCTGAAGTCTCTGAGAATCCACCCTCCCAACCCCCACGTAGGAAAGCAGGTAGCAAGGACATCGTTAGTCACAGCAACAGCTTCAGGCAATTAACAGACCCATTTTACAATCTGGTTCTGAATTTGTTTTCGCTGTCCCTCAGTAGTCCTCATACAAAACTTGGTTCAGAGGACTTTTTTGTTCTTTTTTCTTTTTACAACCGACACAATAGAGGTTACATTTAAATATAAAACATGAATGCTTAAGTATTTATGCTTCCAGCTGCTTATGTACCTCACGCAGAGTCAAATTTCTCAGTCCACATAGTTAATGCTTGGGCTGGGATAGAGGAAGAAGTGGTTCTCAGCTGAGTAGTTGGGAACCACACCTGCAGTCAGGTTTATGACCATCAATTCAATACATCTTTTGATTTTTCATCTCAGCCTAATACATTTACTCACTTTTATCATATGCACAAGATTTCGGGAGTCAGATTTTATTCTCCAATCCTCCAGTGTGCCTGAGTTGACCTGTTAAATGTTCTCATGCTTTTTTTTTAAATCCTGCTTTTAATTAAGAATCAGACCATACAAGATAAATGGGGAAAAAGCTATAGAAAAATGCAAACATATCACATAATATTATGCAAAATAGCTGTTCCGGTTAATAAAATGTATGACAAGAACAGCATCACAAGTACTAACAACTAAAGAAAAAAAACTAACTAAATAAATTTACCTGTGGACAGCCATGACCTGGAAACATTAAGTTCTTTATATTATAACATTTCAATCTCTTTTTACCACCTACACGGGGAAAAAAAAAAAATCAAAAACCATCCACATACCCTTCCTGAGGAGTGTCTGTCTGGAATTGTTAGCCATGCCTGTTCTCCCTGGAGCAGAGGCAGTACGTACTTCCTTGTCTTCTAATCAGTCAGTCTGCTCCTTCTGTTCATCATTAACTGATAAATTCCTCCCCCAAAAATACACGTCCCCACTTTTGGGCTGCAAACTGTTTTTCATATCTAATGTAATCTAAACATCTCTCTTCAGTCCTGCAGCAGCATTTTGTACACATTTCAACCAGAAAGACAGGTGTCTATTTGTCTGTTTTACAGGTTCAAAAGTTGTCTTTGTGGGTTGATAGTTATTGCCTTGCAGTCTTTTATATGCAGTGGGTCTAAAAAGATCTTTCTTTTATCACTCCAGTACCTCAATCTGGGATCCTGTAATCATGCTGGGCCTCATCTTGCTTTGCATCACTTGGCAATTTAGGTTGTGCAAGCTATATTAAGTGCTCACAGATTTTCATAGCAATGGCATGTACAAGATGTTCCAGCTTATGTATCTCGAATCCACTAGCTGCAATAGACTGTTAAGTTATTTTTTAACAGGTATTATACGCACAAATATCCCTTTGTTAAAATATGAAGATGGCAAAGTCACCCATTCAAATGTTTGGAAATGCCAAAATTAATTACTGCTGCCTGCACCCTTATGTTCCAAAGCAGCTGAGAGTACTTAGCACTTCTGTAAATTGCAACACGTTCTCAAGTCCAGCAACCAACTACCTAAAAGTTCACTTAACTATTACGACACTCCATCACCTTGTCAGAGTCAGAGATAAAATACAGCTCTGAAAATCCATTCACCCACCCCAGTCATGCATTCATCCTTTTACTTCCTCAAGTTTCGTGCTTATTCAGTACATGTTCCCTGATGCAGGTAGCTTCTACAGGGCAGGGCTTCTTTGCTAGAAACCCTGACTTGACTACCACCGGTTCTGCCCATTGGTGCCTCAGCCGCTTCTATCTTCTCTGCAGCAAGAAAACCCTTCAAGCAAGTCTTGCCCTGTTCCCCAGCTTCTTGACCGTTTTCATCCCCGTCTCTTCCCAGCAGTCTCTATTGCTGCAGCTCAAAAGTCCTAGTGCCCTGCTGGTCTTTGTCCAAGATTTTAATGTCCTCCTTAATGTCACAGAATTGGTTAATCTGTGCACGCTAAAGGAAAAAAAGCAACCGTCATTCAAACAGGAAACAAAAGATATTAATCATTTGGTATTATCACCACACAGCACGTGTGCACATATGACTAAGACATGAGGGAGGAGAACCATATGTACCTAGCTATTTGCAATGCAGACCTAGCGAGGTTTTCCAAATTAGGTCGCGGATGACAAGAGTATCAATACAGTATACACACACACATAAATTCAGATGCAGTATTACAGTCCTAATGGAGATGAGGTTGGACGAGGACCTCTTGGGAGTAATTTATGCAATATGGATTTTCATAAGACTAAGGTAACACTGGTAATATTGTGGAAGCTAAAAAATAAGAAGATTTTGTACATTTTATTTCAGTTCAACTAGCTAGGGAATGTGATCTAAACTGAGGCTGCTCAATTGCTTCTGGATGACCAGGTGTCAGTAAAGGATCAGTAACATTTATTTCCAGCTATGTATGGCTGACGTGTTGCCATTTTTTTCTAGAAATAGACATTACAGAAGCTAGCTATCTCTTCTTACCTTCCATTTGGATCACTGCAATCTGCTCCGAACTTAGAAAATATTTGAAAAATTCAGCTAGCATAGAAGTAGGCAATATTTTAGAGGCAAACCATTTGGAAACAGCCATCTGTGCTTGATAATAGTTGGAAATTTTAGAAAAACGCTACTTATCTCTCTTCTCACTTTTTTTTGTCAAAAAATTACTTGATTTTTTTTTCACTAGTTCCACTCATTTTACCCTTTCTGCAGTGGATTTCTTTTTAGTAATAGTCGTGAAAAAGAAGATAGAGCTTTACAGCCATATTTTTTGTGATAGCCTACACAATACTAATTCATTTGTGTTGACCTGAGACCCTGGCATCCCTGTGCCATTGGGCACATGTTCCATTTTTATTAGCTACCCCACCTCTTCTAATCCCCCCACTCCAGTATCTCCTTTTTATTTATTTCTCATTATTTTTCCCAACCACCGAGACGATCCAAGCAGTCAAAAAGCCAATCTCTTGATTTAGGTGGGATGCAACTACCAGCAAGAGCATCTTCACCAAAAATCTACTCCAATGAAATAACCAATTCTTTCCTTATGCTAATAGAGCTTGAAATTGCTGACCATTCAACAAAGTTCAAACCTTCTTGCAGGTTTCTGAAGGAGACATCATTCAGTATTAGGTGATCACTGTTAATTTTAATTAAACAGTCAGGTATGGTGCTAGCAATGATTTCTTTATTAAGCAGCAGACCATTCCACTTAACACAACACATACATTGAGTATTTTTCTGATTTTCTTCTACTCCCTTCCTCCAAAATATTTAAACAAATATTAGCAAATCCTGTTTGTAGTCTCAACTGAAGCTGAGAAAGCTGTTAGTTCAATGTACATACACTCCCTGCACTGACCTAAATTATAAGAGACCAGCTTCAAAACCACTGACTGAAAACTAATCTTGAACACTGAGCAAGTGTAACAGATCCTGTAACTATACCTCCAGAAGAAATGCATTAGAGATGTGCTAGAAAAAAACTGCCCCAGAATAAATACTGAACCGTTAGGTGTCACGTTAACTCAAACATGACTTTCTTTTTTGCAGGCCAGTTGCCCAAGGCAGCTCCTCTCCGATTCACTGTGTTACTGAAGCACAAAACCAGTAACCTCAGAGGGCTCTGGCACACAGCAACATCGCAGCGGGTCAGCTTTCTCGGGGAAACGGGTGCTGTAGCTCAGCTACCAGCTTGGTATCAAACAGATTGTTTCTGCTTTTTACCTAAAATTGACACACTTGGGCAAATAAAAAGAAGAAAAGACCTTGTCCACTTGAATCCAGGAGTCCTCTCCCAAATGCTCAAAGTTCCCAGCTGCACCTCACTACTTTGCAATATCAAAAAGCAGCCTGTTGACCACAGGGCACCCCACTGTTTCCAGACACTACAGAACGACCATCCATCCTCCCCGAAGCTTGGTGAGACACAGACTGCTTAGGCTACATATTCGAATTGCAAGACAGTACAAAAATAAACATTATGCTTACCAATCCCGGGTACTGATGCAATGGAGAAGCTGTAAAAGCCTTTTTTAGGAAAAGGAAAAGCCCGGCCTTTTTCAGAAAAGTGCCCTCTTGTCCCCTTTACACAGGTGACCCATTAGCATGTATAACTCTAAGACCACTGACCTACCCAAGAGCAGGATAGCAGAAGCAGGTGCGACCTGTTTCTGGATCTGGACAAATTTAATGCAATCCAAGCGCCTCCAGGGAATCAGCTTTGCTGGCTAAAGAAATCTATCACTTGCTATCTTTGAGCTCCTTCAAAACACTTCTCTGATACAGGCATTTGCTCTACAGTTTGTTAAGCCCTTCATCCTGTTAATTGCCATTCATCTTCTGGATTTTAAATGGTTTACCTAACTGAGTAGAAAGGCATATATATTTTTACAGTGAGCACTCTCAAAGTACTTCAAGTATGAACAATATGGCAGGTCTGTATCTTTAGGTAAAAATTAGCAAGTCATCCTGCTTCTAGCTTTGGCTACATTCCTTGTTTTAATTCAAATACAAGACTGCAACAACTACGCCCAGCTAATGCCTTTGGCATGATCCTGCGTGAAAGCAGCACGACCTTGAGAGGCTCAGTGAATACAGAGGGAGAAGGGGTATTTTTCTCACAGCATGGGCTGTATACACACACACCACATACCAATCCTGCTCTGCTGCTGCCCAATATTCTGTGCAAATCGGTGTGGTACACATTTGCCCAAGTCCCTTTGCAGAGAAATCTGGTTACCTTCCATGATTTTATCTCTAATATTATCAACATCTCAAAAATAATTACTGTTTGAGTACACACATTTTGCGCTAGTTCTGCTGCTTTTCAGTCCTTTGACGTATCCCCTCATTATATCAGTATCAATTAAAAAAAAAAAAGAGTTAACTTTCCTAGAAAAGCTGTCCTCCTCCCATTTGAGCATGGTTCTGTTTGTTCCTGCCTGACAGAACAGAGTGCATCAAAGAAAAGTAATAACAAATTTTGGCAGCTACAGCTAATAAAGAAAGCATCTACCTTAAGACTTGAAGACAGCAAACTAAGATTAAGTTCATCGTGTCCTAGCCAAGAAAGCCTGCAGAGAGTCATGCTAACAGTGAAAGTAAAGCTGGAAGGTTAGGTTTTTCATAGATTTCAGTTACCGATAAAGCTAAAACTGCAAGGAAGGGAAAAGGGCTTTCTAAATAGGTTGTGGAATTGTTTAAAAACAAGTTAGAAATAGACACTCAGTCACTCCTCATCTGTGTCACAGGTATCAGCTAGTTTCATGCATGTCTAGCTGAGAACTCAAGCACAAATTACTTCAGGGGTGCTTTAGAGTCTACTGCAATTGCACAGGATCAGCCTTTGGTGACTTTTTTAGTTTGAGAGTCCTCACCAAAGTGTTTATAAAACGAACATATTTTCTCCCTCATGTCTGATTTATCTGGGTATAAAATGTAACAGAAGAGGGGACTGTCTCGAGTTGCAAGGAAATCTCTGCTTTGACTGACACAGCAGAATCATTACAGCAGAGGAATCACTTCAGATACAGCAACTCACGTCACTTCTACAAACGTGTAAGTGGTCACCCTCGAAGCAAAACTGAAGTCAGTGGGATGCCCCACACGGTCTGGTTTCCACCTGGGCTCCAATATATTTCAGCATTTGAAATGAATCTTTTCTACAGTGTTGATGCAGAGGGTCTAGACCTGGGGCTGAAGCTCTTTAAACCTCTACTCTCTAGAGCCATGTGCCTTACTGCTTTGTAGTTCAAGAACTAATGACAACATGCACACAGTAATCTGTCAGAAGCATCCCCAACAGCTCAGAGGCAATCTCAGCATGGAGGATTTCGCTCTCTGTGAACTGTCATTTGCACCTTTCAAACAAGTACCCAAAATCCTTGAGCCTACTTTATAGCCAGAACTGATTCACTTCACTTCTCATTTTTTTTTTGCTGCTATTTTTATACTAGCACCTCCTTCTCAAAAAAAAAAAAAAAAA
>VYZM01007847.1:4605-27850 GCA_013398915.1 Dromas ardeola
GAGCCCTAAAATGTCAATAATCACATTGAGTCTATGAACAACAAAAAACAGTAAGTGCAAAGGATGACACTCTTAAGGTGTGCTTAATTGAAAGGGGAAAAAAAAGAATATACACAGTACCCTTTATTGCAATTTAGCCTATACTGTAAAGGTTTTCAGAGTCATAGCTGTCTATTCCATTTAAGCAACCTGAAATTTATATAATCAGAGCCCTGAACATTCCACAAATTAACAGATGTTAATTTTATCAGGTATTTTACCCCTTGGTACAGACCTACACTTTGGAATTAGATCTCTGTCTTGACAAAGCCTTTGAGTTGCTTTGACACAAGAGAGACTATGAGAAGGGGTTAACAGTACCCTGATGTGTTACAGATTCAGAGGACACTGACTTCACTGACTGATGGAATAAAGTTGATACCACTGGGGACTAGTGAACTCAACGCCACCATTTCTTTCTGCCCTGCTGTCTTCTTGATTATGCAGGGCAGAAAATATTTTTCAAAGGAAGCAGAGCAGAGTGAAGTCCAGTATTTCCCATGCACCTTTGGTTTATATGCACTAGGTGGAAAGAAGTTCAGAAATTATCATCTGCAGAGAGTGATAAACTATGTTTGAGAAGAAAGACCTTGCCATCTCTCATTCTAACAGTAAGTCAAGGAGTGGAAAGGCCATCAGTGCTTCCAAACATCCAGTTTTCCCTGGCAGCTCTGCAAATACAATTTGTTGCTGCTAACTCTAAAACAAACAAAACAACCATCCCAAAAAACATATTTGGGAGTGGAAGGGCACCAGAAAAAGACATTATCCAAAATAAGTGACAAACAATTCTGTGTTCATCTCTTTAGTTGATTTAGTCAAATTTCCCAATCATTAGAGTGAGGTTTGAGGATCAATATAGAGATATTTTTCGCCATGTTAGATGCTTTAGGATAACCATTCCCCCATAGCCTCTAGCGGTCATTCCAGAAGGATACAGAGCCCTTGTAGGGTTTGTGACATAACTGTCATCCATCCACATGTATAAAATGGCACTGGATGCCTTGGTTTAAGTATCTATACACAAATGAATTACCTAAACTTTGAGGTATTTGAAGTGGTTTTCTGAATTTGTTACAATTCAGATCAAATTAGGTGCACTACACAGGCACTCTTCCCTTTTTCAGCGATGAATAGGTGGCTGAATTAGAATGTTTTCCCCAAGAATTCTTCTTTTTCCTCCCTCTTCATTACAGCTCATTATTACAAGAAGGTTGTTACAGAAGCCAAACATTTGTCCTGAAGGCAGTACGGAAGGCTGTCAGATCTTTTGCAGAAAACACGCTGATACACCCACACACACACTTTACTCCATCAATAAGTTTTGTGCTTCTTTATGTCATGGCTAGGGGCAGCTTAGGACACCCTGGACACAGAGTCTGCTTTTGTTTTGGTTTAGGTTTTTTGTTTGTTTGTTTGTTTGTTTGTTTTAAAAAAGATCAATAGGAAGATTTTAGACTTCATTGTCTTCAGGTACATTGGAAACTAGAACCCTGCAATCTGCTCAGTGATAAATAATCATTGTTCTAGATGTGGCATGAGTTACTGAGGTTTCATAGTTTAATTTCTATGACTGTATAATCATATAACTAGAAATCAATGCCCAAGCTTAGGAATTAAAAATACATTGATCGGAACTCTGTTTGAAAGGACTAGTTTAACAGATTGAAGATAGTTTTATTTGCTGTTACTAATAGGTCCCTACCAACTCTGTGTATCCAAAGTCACAAACTTTGAAAACGCAGACCCTCACCTGACTAGTCAAGCAGCACAACAGACCTGCAATCTGTTTGCAATAGCATGCCCTCAGTCAATTTACAGTTACAGAGTGGTTTGTTTCATTCTAGTTTAACATTTTAATCTAGAAATAGTCAGAGAATTCTGCCTGGGCTATTAAATCAGTAGCCTAGATGAATAGAACTAAGAGTGGGTAATACATTCCTCATTTAAATAAGCCTAAATTCTCTCTTTCTTTGGCTGAAGACATATTCAGTATTTCAGTGTACAATCATGTGTGCCCCAAATACTTAATTCAAAATGCAAATGCTTTAGGATTTCTATCTCCTAGAGTACGACAGTGCTAGTACAAGACAGTTTTCCTTAATTACAACAAACTACTAAGACTGATTTACACTGCTACAGAAAAAAACAATCATTAGGGCTTGCATTTCCTTCCCCTTAAGCTCTGACCATGGTTCTTGATAGGAAACACTGGGCCCTTTTGAGCACCAAGGGCTGTGTTCTCTGAGATGTAAAGGAAATGGAAAATCAATCCTCTTGGATCATGCTCTTTGGCTCAGGCAGTCAGGTTGCACTAACCTGCGCTGAGCTGGAATCACTGCTTCCAACAGGACTTTTGGTTTTGCCTCCTGAACTCCCACAGCTGCTAATGACAACAGGACCCACGCTGGAGATCATTAGGCTAGGTATCTGTTTCCTACCAGTGATATAATTTGGTTACATGCTGTAAAACACTGAAGCAAGAGAACAAGTTGAAACCTTTTTCTGGAGCCACAGTTGCTGAGGAAACCATCTTCTCTCTTTATTCAGTTCTTCAATAACCCTTTAGCTCCAATAAAACAAACAAACAAACCATGGTCAATTTGCCTAGGAGCATGCATAGCATTAATACTATTTTTTTGGTCTTGCACCTCCAAGGAAAGCACCTTTCCTTTAAAGGTTGTACTAGTTTATATGCTTATTTTCTGTCATTGCATCCCCACACATTTTTTAACATAGATGTTCAACAAATATATACAGTGTAATGCCATGTGTCCACAAATTCATACTAGTTTGCTTCAGAAAGGGTAAGCTGTGGAATTTGTTTTAGCCATTACAACAGAAAGCCTGCATACCTGTAAAGGCTGGTGAAGTGAGTGAGGAAGGAGAAGCAGCAAAAGGAACTTTACAGATGAAAATGGAAATGGCCTCCCTAAGAAACCTCTTGCAGCCTGATGGTCCCTGTCTTAGGGGTCTGCTTTTTACTGCTGGTCTCAGCAACTCTGGAGATACCCTCATTTAAGAAACACTAATGTTTCGTCTAGCCTCAGCCTGTCTCAATTGCTTTAAATTGCAGTGGACAAAATAAGTCAGGTTCAAGCCTGCAAGAAACTGTCACACCTTTGAACGTTTTTCAGAGGTCTACATGCTTATGCCTGTAAGGCTGTTTGGCCGACTGAAGCCTCTGCAATATCGCGGCTCTGCTTTGCATCTCCTTACTTCATGAGCTTAACTCCAACTTCATATGAATCTAAATTTTATCCACATATTATCATAGCACTGGTGTATTTATTTGAAATTATTTCTTACTCTTTAACACTGCATGAGCACTAGTGTGTTCATTTATACTGGTTAGTTGTTAGGTTCTTAAAAGCCACAGGACGTAAGAAAAAAATCTTCCTAATATTGCAAATTTAGAGTAACCTCTGTCAGCAAACATCATAACCTCAGAGCAGGATGTATTTATAAACTTATAGTAGTGAATGAAGCCTTTTATAAACATGCTTAAGAATTCCTGTCCTGATTTTGCAAACTGCAATTATTGCTCAGCTTAAATGCATGCTAATTGCTCTGTTAGATTTAAAACCAATACTTCTTTGTAATTGTAAGCAGTTGGGTCATTATTTCACACCCTCCCCTGAACTTATCTTTCAGAAATTATTTTGGAAAAAAAAGCACAACAAAACCTCATCCCAAATACAGACATCAAGAACAAGAGGAGTGCAAGCTGAAATAATTTGATTTCCAGTAACAACAGACTGAAGCTACCCATTACTTGTTTTAACTACAAATCATTATCCAGAACAACCACCAGTCATGCAACTTGAGATGAAGCTCATTTTTCCTGATATCTAAAACAGACATAAATGACCAAAATATATGATGAGTTTGTCAATTAAAACAGTGGCAGAATTCCAGTAGGACTACTTTGTGAAGTTTATTATAATACAAGTTGTTTTGCAGCCTAATAACGAATGGTAAATTACTATATAATTTTACCAGTTTGCAGAAAGGATGCTTTTTCATTTTTCCCTTTTAATAACAGAATATGAAGAAGTTTTTCCAAGTTCAATTTAGTCTGTCTTACTTCATTTCTTTCCTCTCTTTCTGTGAAACATTAACCAAGTCATTTGAAGTTATATACCAGGAACTATTCCTTTCTCTTCCTTCCAGGATGAAATTGGGCATCACATGCTCGTCTCTAACATTATGCAACAGTTTGTATGTAGGACTGCTGCAGTGCATGGAAAGAATACAGCTACAAGAGGTAATAGGCTGCCTGTTAGCCAGCTGTCTCTTTGCATTTTGCATGTACTGCGGTGAGGGCTCAGTGCCTCCAGCCATTCAGGAGCTGCCCAGCTGTGCAAAAAAAGAAAGCACATTTAGCATGTTTGGAGCAAATTAATATTGCAAACCTCATTGTGCCAAACAGAGCAAGAAGACAAGGGAACCAAGGCCTAGCAAGACTGCTGTAATGACCTTCACAAACCTGGAAATATAACCAGTAATTTTGACCAAAGAATTATCCTGAATGAATAACTGCACCAAATGTGATTATTCTCCTATAATGTGGGCCCTTCATAATGTTTCTGCCTATCTCAGAGGCTGTTCTGTGTATAACTGCTTGGGAAATGGTAGGAACACCTTCACGCCAGCCATGAGGAGTGCAGACTCCCATTTCACGTCTCCCTGAGGCAAGGGGAGGTCCTCTCCAGCACTTCATCTAGCAGGGAAATGGCACCTCTCCATAACCTTCTGTCCAATGCACCTTCCAGTTTGTACCATCACCTCCTCAACATAGCTTGAAACAAAACTCTTTGCCACGGCCTGGGTTACTGAGAGGAAAACCACTAAAGCCTTCCAAAAACTTGAGCTAATGAGAACATCTCATTCCTTGCTCTAAAACATTTCCAGCATGAGCCCAAGGAGAAGATCCCATAGTCAATCCCACCCCAGCCAAACAGGAGATAAGAAAGGCTGCCATTGCAAAACAATACTTGATAGATATCAAGGCTTACAAACCCCTTCCGCACATTCAGGAGGCCACAGCTTTACTAGCTGGTGATATTCCCCTTTTCTGCTCCAAGATTCATGAGGGGGTTGAGCATACCCAGGAAGGCATCCTTTGAACAGAAAGGCTTCTTTTTCTTCCTAGCTCATGCTGCTCTCTCTTGCATAAGCTGTGACAAGTCTTACAGATTTATACATCAACCTGAGGTGTTGTCAGATCTTTGGTTTTATTTCTTCATTAGAAAACTGGTTTATACCGCTTCAGAAACTCTGTTTTGTCCTTACCTTCTCATTTATCCTCTGGAGCAAAGTATCTGCTCCCTCCGGGATTATTCCCTTCATGCAATTTATTTGGCCTGCAAGGTGAGCATGCTCCACAGACTACCCCTTGCAGGCTAACACACCTTTACTATTTTGTCTAAAAGCCACATAACACCACCATTTTACCTTGTTGTGCTTTTGTCTCCTTATCTAAGGCTCCTCTAAGTATTTTCTTAATCCTTTTAAGTTTGAAATTACTTGTGCTAATCAAGTGATCTAATTGCTAACAGAGAATGAGGTGGTCTCCAGGCTAGTTTGCCAAATGCTGATGTTGCACATATAATAAAACTTCTAACTGGGAGCCAAGATGTCTGCTGACAGGTGGTAACTCCTCCAGGATCTGCTCTCATGCAACCTGCTGAGTTGTTTTCTTGGCTTGTTCATTTATTTCCTAAAGAAAGAAATAGTAGCCTTCATAACTTCTGCTTGTTAAGCCTGTCTCATGCGCTCTCTGTGGCTTTGGCCAGGAACCATGTGGTTGGAGGATTTATGTGAAGTGAAAAAGTTGTGATTCTTGTAAGAAATCCACATGATCCATCAGCTGTGATTTATTGTTCCCTACAATGACCTAAAAATATGTTGAACGGTTATACTCTTTCAGTCAGTGCTTAGCATTTGAAAACAACACTTTTTCGGGTAATGCAGGAATGCCTTCACATCAATGCAGTGGGGAAAACGATTTTCAATAATGATTATTAATTTCTGTAAGAAGTGCACTATAAGGCTATTATGATGAGTCCTGACAAAGTATTGTCTGCCGGATACTTTTGCTCAAATTTTTAGGCTTTTATTGCGATTACTGCAAGTCCATTGCTTAAAATGGGCACATCATTCATAAAAGTAAGCTGCCTACTGTGGGCATAGAGCTGTCATAATCAGAGAGCTTTTATGTTACATTCTTTACAACTACCTGAATACTTATTGTCCCTGCTGCCTTGCCCAAGTGCTTGCCAGGCAGTATGCAATGTCTCTTTCAGGATGGAAGGAGAGGGTAGACATCACAGAAAGATGAAGGAGAAAAAGGCTTATATACCAAAAGAAAGAGATACAGTTGTCTGAAGTGCATAAGCAGAATTTAGGAGGATGTGGCCAAAGCCACAGCTCTGAAACCTAGCCGTTTGTCAACGAACTCCAGAGCTTTGACCTTTCAGTGCTGTCAGGGCCAGAAGCTCTCTTCTATGAGTATGCCAAAGCCCGTCATCGCTGCACGGTACATACTTCTTCAGCCTTCTCTCCCACCTTTGTTTCATTGTGTGTTGGAAATTTAGTGGCTGTCTCCTACATTCTTGAACATTCCTGATAATGCTCATCAGATGCCCCTCTTCTCCTAAGAGTGCCCTGACCACCACGCTATCGACAGCTCCTGGCACTTGTGCAGTCAAGTGCTTTGTGCATGGCGCCACATCTTCAAAATACAGAGAGAGAAGAAGAATATGGAACAAACACAATCCTGCAGCACTTACAGGCCCAGTCCCGGCTCAAAGGAGCAATTCTGCAGTTTTGTATTAATTAATTAATTAAACAATACAGAATTCTGGTAGAGGGAGTGGAGCCCAGGTCTGCCTCTCCTTTCCCTGTAATAAACAGTGCTCTACCTATTTGGCAGCACCTTTTCCTTCCTGTCATACAATGCTAATTCAGGGAAGGATGAAGTCCTGCATATAGTAGAGGGCAGACCAAACAAGCAGTAAACCACGCTGACAGCAATTATTTTTGGTAAATCATGTAAGTCTGGAGCTGCCACACAGCAACTCAGTCCCTCCTCAGAAAAACCCTCCACTAAGCTGCTTAACCAAGCCTTCTCCCATGCCACTCCAGAGGCTGTGCAGCAATCAGGAGTGCTTCTCCCCATGCCAGTTACAGCGATGAACTGATGCTGTGATGTTACTGGGAAAATACTATTTTCCCAGTATTTTCAGCGTAGCATTTATATCCCTTTCTCATATTCTCGCATCCGCAAACAACACACATTCCTAACCAATCAGAACATTAGAGTTCACAATGCAGCATAAAATACAATATCTAATATTCTAATAAAAATATATTAACTTTCACTTTTCAAGCTCTTCTGTTAATAAAGTCCACACAAAAAACATGCTTATCTATTTCAGCTCCAGTACAGCTGCTAAATTCATGCAGTAATGTGAGTGCTCTGTCTTCCAGCTTTGCACTGAATAGCATGGACTTTTCAAAAGATCAAAGCAATTAAAAAAGAAATGAGTGTATGGAGCTAGCTTCAAAACTGTCTCAGTTCTCCTGCTGTTACTGATGTTTTTGATGTGACTTCCCCTGCTTTCTTCTTTCTACATCTCCGTTCACAGACGGAAGAACTATGGCCACACACAGGGTTTCCTTAAGAAAGGTTTCTACATAGTATAGATAAGAGGAGAACTTTCTCTCTGTATAAATTGTACACAGGTTTTTTAATCTCCACTGAGAATTACTTTTGTATTAGATTATCAAAGAAGACATGCCCACTCTACCTGGACTCCGATTTAAATTTGATTTGTGTTGCAAGGGCAGTAAAGTAAGTTACTGCACCTCGCTGAGCTGGAGCTAACAGCATTCACTCTCATAAACAGTATGAATTAGATACAATCCTTCACAGAGATCTCTTTCTTTCTGCTAGCATGCGGAAGAGACTTTAAAATTTACTGGAAATGTTCACTTTTGAATTGATTAAGATCCCTGGACCATACTGATTCCTATAGTTTGGCTGTGGCAAACCAGCTAATTTTTCTATGAGATGAGATTTTGTGGGCCTAGGAGCTACAAACAGAACTACAGGTGGTCCCTAGCTGAATAGATTTCTGGACTTCACAGCCAGTTTCTTTGAACATTTTGAACAGTGAAATAAATTTATTATATTTTACTTTTCCCAACAGATTTTTAAATGCCAGGAGATCTGTTACTGTGAAAATGTAAATCTCACTGAGGAAGTTTGGGATCTATCTAGAACCTGCTGAAATTGGTAGAAGCCACCTGAATGACTTTGACATGCAGACCAGATTTCATTTGAGTATAGGAACACGCTGATCAATGTCACAGATGATGATCCTTCGCACACAGCGTTGTTGCCTCCTTTGTTTTAGGGAAAGGAGATCAGAAGTCTTTCCTTTATTTTTGACACAGCTGGACATACTGGAGCCTTATTGGTTTCATAGAGTCATCTTTTTCAAAATAGTCAAGGAACCAACCAGAGACCTTTTAACATGCTTGGAAAAAAAAATTCTGAGCCAAGATACTCTAAAATGTTTGGCAATGTTCATTTCTTATCCCTGTACACCAAAGAGTTATTTCCCATGCTTAAATATGAAGCAGGAGTTTTAAAAACAGCATAGTTCTAGGTCTGTTTGTTTAATTGTCTCTGCTTAATTCAAAATAGAGTTTAGTAGCTAAGCAGAATTCTCGTAAATTCTCGTAAAACAAACTTAGACATATTACATTTACAGACTCAAAGACAATGTCATATGTACTCTGTCAGGTTTTTTTCCCTATGATTTCTTTTAAAGAATGTTTCATAAAACCTCAAGATTGTTCAGTCTGGTTTATGGTTGGTTCTTACCTCCATTTGATTAACCATGAGCAGAATTTTGGCATCATTTCATCAATTAACTACCTGAAGTTTTATCAGTGTACACCAAAGCAAAATGTGCTTTCAAATCACTCATGTCATACAAGGTAACAAAGTAAGAGTTGTATGCCCTATTCTAGATAATTGTGAAAAGAGGCAATTGGCACCTTTTTTTTGGCTTTTGCTTTTCGAGATGACAGAGAAAAGAGGGAAAGACTGTTACAATGGCAAAGGTAGACGAGTTGTCCTCACACTTACAAAAGTGTAGGCACACACCATGCAGTGCAGTGCCAACTTGTAGGCGCAGGGCTGCTGATCCTGGGTGGCAGGTAACCACTGGGGTGAATTCCATTGAATATGGGCAAAGTCATAAATTTTGTGCTGCTCTGAAAGAGGTGAAGCCAGGGCAGTGCTGGAGTGTAGTTGCTCGCTACCAATTGTGTCATGCCCTTGAGTCTGTTCCCCTCATCTCCCTCCCGTGGCAGGCTGAGCATCCCTTCCCAGCAGTGCACTACTACAGGCATCCTTCCATTTGGTTACAGCAAAGGCAGCAAAACTGTGTGCTTAGTAGGACACTGGAGTAGCATCATCAGTTTGATAGAAATTTTTACAAAAAAAGGCGACTACAAAATATCTTTCACTAGGTTAAATTGCTTTTCTTGGAGCTTGGGCTCCTGGCATTTCTTTGGAGTAAGATGTACTTCTTGCTGTTAAGGCTGAATTTCCTTTCTGTTACAATTGCCAACACAGCATTTATAGTTATTAAGAAAGCATCCATTGATACAATCCAATACGGTACAGGGTCTGAAACAGTGTTGACTTTTATCCTACTACATATAAAGAATGAAAGTAAATTACACTAAGAAAAAATAACAACCTCTTTTGTAATTCTAAAAACATGAAGGGAGGCAATCTTTTATCTTTTCTGTTCTGAATGTAAGTTAAGTAAGAGCATTGTTTACCTCTGATGAATACCACGGCTACATGTTAGCAGACACTGGATTAGCCTAAAAAAATAACAAAAGAAGTGGTTCATAGTTCACATTTAGTCTTTGAATTTTGTGGTTAAAACTTACATAACACAAGATACAAATAACAAAATATTAGAAAACACTGTATCAGATGCTCTGATATCTTTACCCTGGTAAGTGGTCAATACTGTCATGCTCTGCTTTACAAAGCATGTCTTATCTGTTCAACAAACTGTGAGCAAGCGAGGGGTCATCCTGGTTCCCACTCGTACCCCACCCCAAGGAGGAAAGAAGAAAAAGGTCTCCATGTGGTCCACACAGCTGCCGTGCAGAGGAAAGGACAAAAGCTCAAATCTGCTGATATGAAGTCTAAATGATTACATTCACTACACTTTCCGGCTTTGAAAGGCATAATAGCAAATGCAAAAGAAGTGAGAACAGCGTCTGGAAAGATGGAAATGTGAAACAGTGGCACTGATATCAGTGCCTGATGATAAAGACTGCTAAAATGAACTTTCCATCTTGCAGTCTTTGAAAGGAAGAAATCATGCTTGGTTTGCTGGTTAACAACTAAGATACCAAAATATTTTAAAATTAAATAGGAGTTTTCACTTAGAAGACTGTTAAAATATCACAACAAATTTAAATTTATATATTCAATACTTCATTTTATACATTTCTATGCTTATATAAATTTAGATCGTTAATGATAAGCCACTTAAATAAAAAGTCAAATGTAAGATCTAATCTCTCTATCAAATTCCCATGTTCTACCTCCCAATTATTAAAAATATTTCTAGGCTGGCCAGTGGTAGTTGGCCACCAGAGGGAGCCTGCACAACTTCAAAAATTGCAGAAAGACTGTAAGAGTGACAAAAGAAAAAATGGCTATGTTATTTATGTAGAGACTGAGGAGGGTAAGTGAAGTCTTTATTAGGTTCCACAGAAACGTTTCACTTAGAACCTGGGCTTCATGTGACATTATTTTACTGCTTCAGTGTGGAAAAGATAAGAAGCTATTCAAAGTGAATGAAGACATTGAAAAAAGTTGCAGTAATCCCATGAGAAAGGGGACAATAAACAGCTAACTAGTTCAGCTTCATATAAAACCAGTAAAATAGGAAAAGATTAGTTTATAACGTTAATTCCATCATATTCCCATTTCTGGTCTGTCTGTTTAGGGCCTAATCTGCCTACAGTGGAAGTAATTTCAGAAAAGGAATTCTCCCATTTTGTATTGGCACAAGTATGGACAAGACGGGTATAATGAATAAGAAATAAAGCAATGGACTCTCTGTACTTGTACCTCTCCAAATATTTGATATTGCTTCAACAAATGTCTTTATGAATGAGAAAAAATACTTCTAAGTATTCTAAAAAAAAAGCATGTCCTGAGAATAAATTTACAACGTTCACCATCCACTGGTCAGATTTGCTTCTCCAAAGAAGATTGCTGTCCTTTTGGATACATTGTATTTACAGTCATAGCATTCTAACGCAAACACTGATTTTTTCTCAAGCAACCCTGTGAAATGCCAAGTTGATGTTTATGAAAGTGGTAAGATTTATGGAATGTTCTTTCAGAACAAATTAGAAATCTCCTGTGATGACTTTATTGGAAAAATATCAAAGAAAATCTCCCTAATAATACTGACGCTGTTATGGTGGTAACTGTATTTTTCTG
The DNA here is from genome assembly GCA_013398915.1 of Dromas ardeola. NCBI lineage: Eukaryota > Metazoa > Chordata > Aves > Charadriiformes > Dromadidae > Dromas > Dromas ardeola. The sequence goes on from VYZM01007847.1 coordinate 16,205, forward strand.
CAGGACGTGGGAATGCAGAAACATCAAAAGGGAAGTGGGGAAAGGGAACAAGAGATGAAGGATGGGAGGGAAATGAAGGCAAGTGGCAGGGGGTTCATTCTAAGTAATCAAACTGACCAGAAACTACAAGCCGTGGTGAAAGAGGAAACAGAATGGCCAGTGTGTATGTGAGATGTCTGCATCTTGAATTCAACCTATTACACAACATCCACCGGTGAAACTATTAGTGGCTTCTGACATCTCTCCAGAGAGGCCTGCTGGCTCCTTGAATTACGACTTCAGTGCCAATATTACTGTTGCTGCTGACTGCAACATGAATAGATGGCCACATACTCCCTCCCTGCTTGTCACAGAGGACAATTAAGCTCGTTAGAGGCCTATGTCCAGGCTACGATTTCTGCTCAGTCCAGTACCTGTTGGATACGTGTGGCAGAAGTCAAAAGATGTATCCTGGGCCTGACAATTAGAGGGAATGAAAGTACTGAGGTATCCTACAGTCATGTATCTTCACTCAGACTTTTGACTCCAGCCAGTTACTGGTAGGCTACCATAAAATTGTGCTTTCTTACACTATTTTTGTAAGTCCTGAAGTCCTTTATATATCCTTCCCTATCATCCCACACTATAAATATCTCAGGTAATTGGAAAAATTGCCACAGGTCATAAAAAATTGAAAGGTTTGGTTTCTCATTTCTACACTTTTGAAGAAATAGCCACTGTGATTGGGCCAGTTTGCCAGTTATGAGTTTCAATCTGTTGGGAAACTATAATTTCAAGCATATTTCTTCCATTTCTCACCACCTACAACAGCATAGATTGGCAGAAGGAGCAGTACAGAGAGCTAAGAAGCTTCTATTAAAAAAAAAAAAGGTCTGATATTACCTCATCCTAACTACAGGACATCCCTTGTATAGTGACTAGAACAGCCTCAGTTTAATTGCTTCTGCAACTTTGCCAATTTGCTGTGTTACTGGAAAATCTCAAAGTATTTGGTATTTTTTTCTTCTGGGTCAAGTACTGCAGTCAGCAGAGTCCACGAGAATCTCAGTTTTCACTTTTAAAGAAACTGAAGCTTCCGCATGGTGCAGTTCTGACTTACCTCTAAGAGCATCCAGGATTAAAAAATAATTAGAAAGAATCAAACAGCTCCTGTACATTTTAAGTTTCACGTGATTCTTTGTGGCCAGACACATGCTGTGGGTTTCCTCTCTGCCTGTTTGATTTTCTGATCATTTCCAGTTTTCATTGTTGTAGGTGGTGATACAGGACTAATACAGCACTGACAGCCACGTGGACCATGTTTTACCCAAAGCAATCCAGGGACTGGAGCCTCAGAGGGGTGACAAACACCACACAGAGGATTCCTCAGACTTTTTCCTTCTGATTGTTCTGATGGCCATTTCAAGTGGCCAACTTACAAATGGAGGAAAAGCCCTCAAAAACTTTACAGAAAACAACAGAATGCATGCACGGGCTTTGCACTGAGCATTTTAGTTGTTGCTTTGGAAGACTTTATATTCTTCAGAACAAACAAAAGATTTGACTCGGAGAAGTCAGTGGTATCTTCAGGTCCTACTTTTCTAATCCAAGTAATAAAAGTACTCAGAAGGCAGTAAAGGAGGTATTTTAAGGGCCCTAAATTACTTGAATACAAGCCTGTGCATTTGGGATCTGACAACATGGCCACTTCCCAGTGAGGCATTCATCTCTCTTCACCCAGATGCTTCTTTGCACATTTAGTATGTTTTACAGGGTCCTTTTGTTCTCTCCTCTGCAGTAAGACACTGAAATGTTGTGTTACGATGTCTCACATAACTTACTACATAAGTGATGCTCTGTACCCACCTGCCTTGCTACAGCCATGCAACCCACTTAAATAAAAAGTAGAATTTTTCAAATAGGAAAAAATAGCAAGAAGTAAATTTTAAAACTTATTAACTTGGAGCTTAAATTTAATATTCTTTGTTATCTGCAATGTTGAAATAATCAGATTTTCTCCTGAGCCCTGCAGTAGTTTCACATTACAAATCATACTAGTAGTTCGGGACTCAGGTTGGACTTTCTAACTCTTTTGAGTTTGAGAAGTAAACTCTTCAAGTTTAAACCCTTCACACTGCTTGTGACCTAAGTATTTCAATGTGCTGCTATGTTTTGATATCAAATTGTATTTGCATGTATTTTTAGTATTCATACAAGAATGTCCAACTGAGATGCAATGTTTTGTTGATAGGACCATCTGCTGGGTTCCATTACAACATACTAATAATGGGAACATGTATTAATGTATTTAAAAAATATAGAAGTTTTTCTCTACAGTTTAATTGGAATGGAAAGTGGAGAGAATATGGTCTTCATTGAATAAGGAGGTAACTCAGCACAGTAGATGCATGTGTGTACTTCATAAAGGTATCACTTTTCTTTCTAAATATAAAGTGGCAGCTTTGGATGTGGGAAGGAGTGCTATGTCTATTCATTTAAAAATATGGCCAATATTTATAGCATTCATATATTCTCATTTTTAGATCTCTGCTTAAACATAATTGTCTACCGTATACATAATTCTAACTGCTTAACCCAAAATTATTTTCCTCTTAAATTTTTAGAGAATAAACAGGAGACACATTAAATCAGTATGTGTAACTGAAAAGCCTGTGTGCGTATATGTACACCACATCTATGCAGTATCCACAGATACACATAAATCTATGTACACGGTGTTGACATTTTACATTTAAAAGGAATAAAATAAATATGTAAAACTACTTAGAAGGGGTCAATTAAATCCCCCCCCACACTTCTCATGTATTACAATTCTGAGCTGGCCTGATTTTATTTAATCAAATATATAGCAGGAAAGCAATCTGTTAAAAGTATCTATAATACTTTCAAGGTATTGCCCAAACATGTGTGGCCTGGATATGAAATAGGTAGTATATGTGGTGTAAAATGCCTTTAGCTGGCAAGAAATGCACCAAATAATTCATGAACAGCATAGCAATCAAAGTGTAACAAATGACTGCCATTAAAACCATTATTCTGCAAACATCTTTTTTTCCACACATCATTTCAGAAATGTTCTAAAAAACTTTTCATATAAATATATGCTTATGTATACGTGTGTGTATAACCATTTTTAATACATACATATACATATATTTTTATATTTTTACATTTAATTTTGCATCTTTCTGCATTTAAAGCCAGCTACAGGTCTAAAGGACTGATCATATATCCACTAACACCGAAAAGAATCTTTCCACTGTTTTTGGTGGACTCGGTTAAGTACATTGGCTTCAAAAGGAAAAAGAATAATCAATAAAGCACACCAAAATTCCAGAAAGAACAGTTGACTGTCATACATGTGTATGCCATTGTTTTTAGGTTTACTATTGTTTGTCTTTTTGAGCTAAATCTTTCATTTCTAGTTGCTAGTCAAACACTAGGAAACAGACATTCCACCATAGCTTCCACTTAGGCTGTTGGCCTCAACAATAATTATCAGTCTTTCTCCTAAAGCAGCACTAGCCACAACCAGAGACAAAAAACCCCATACGACTAAATGGCTCCTCAGTGTGCACCATAATTCTAATTTTGATGATAAAGACCTTGCTTCAGCTTTGAGGATTTCAAATATACAATATTGCATACAGTTGTTGCCCATCATATCTCATCTTCCCTGTTCTGCACAAACATAATGGGTGAAAGGGCTCAGAGGAACAATTGTTTGTTTTCTACACCATAAAAGCTGGCAACTGACTGCCTTCATTCGTAGCTTTTAATGCATTACTTTCTTGGTGTCCAATAATCCCTATGAGCCATGATTCTGGAGTTTCACATCTCTGAGCCACTTTCACACAGCCCACACACCACTCGGCATCCTGCTGCCACAATAGCTCTTTCCAAAAACCTGTTTTGAAACAGTGTATTTAAAAGGCAAGCCCCACAGAACTGCATTGTACTAACAGAAAACACAGCACAATTTATTCTGAAGCATGGGAACATGATGGGTAAGTCAGCATTGCCTGAATCCTTTGATTTTGTGTCGGCACGTGCACCATAAAACCCTTCACGAGACTAAACATTGCATAAACTGTTTTCTTATAGGATACTGATGTAGGTGGGAGAGAAATACAGCTCCATTACAAGACTCTTACTTGCAAGAATACATGTATGTATTCCCGCATACATGAACTGATGGAAGAAGGTATCATGTATTACTGGTAAGGGAGAAAAGCTAACTTCTGTTCTCCCCTGGAGCACAGAGAAGCAGGAAAGAAAGGTACTGTAATTCTGTATTTGACTTTTCGCAGATCCAGTCCAGAACATTGTTCTGATAGTAATTACCATCAGAATTTTGAAATAAAGGTGACAGATACCTTCCATCTTCTGTATCTAAGGTCTTGTCCTAAACTCAAAATCCCAGATTCAATGTCGCTTCCAAAGTTCTTCTTTCTAAGTACTGTAACTTCGGACGTGTTTCCTTCAGTCCTCAGATCTGCATAATGTTTGACCTTGATACCACTCTGTTTAGCTAGAAGCTGCATAAGAAGTATTTAATGAGAGTCACTTTTGGTGAACTATGACTCAGTGGTGTAGCTCTGAGTCACCGTGCCCCTGAGGGTTACTCGCAGGGTATGACGAGAACAGCTTCTGGCAATGTGGGCTTCTCAGAACCTGGAAATAGAAAAAGGTCAGTGGCTTCCTTTCCCCTACAATGCCACATCCTTTTTCACTTTGGCATAGCCCATACCATGCCCTCATCCCCAGGCTGTTCATACACTCATGCCCTGGTCCATTAGAGCTTGTTCTGACTTTGCACGCTGCAATACACCGCAACAGGCTATGACCTACCAGTTCCTATAAAAGGCACGGTAAGGAGGCAGCAGCAAGGAAAGTGAGGAAGAGGGGAGGAGGGTAATGAAGGAAGGAGGCAACTATTGTGCTTGGTCTGTGAAGGCCTTGGAAATCCTGGTTTTTTGCCTAGTTATGGCCCTTCTGTTGTCAACTGATGCAAAGCAGCCAAACATGGGTACATTGCAGATCAAAGTTAAAAGTCAACTGAAGCAGCGTTACAGGGTGATTACACTGCTCCGACTGTGCTGATTGCATGGTCAGATCGCCATTCTCATAGACCACAACAGCAACTGCTGAATCAGCTCCTTCTCTAAGGCAACCTATAAACCCCAGCAGCTACCCCCCTACCATCCAACAGAATCATCCCCCTGCCAAACCCTTCCTTCCATTTTCATTTAGTCTGCAAGGAAATGCAGGGAGATTATTCATCGCAAAATAATTCATTCAAATATTCACGAGGGCTGTTTGGTAGGTGGACTCCAATTCATACACAAGATGCCTGCGTATAACGAGGAGCTCAGTAAGGCAGCTACTTCCAAGCACAAGAGTGCTAGATGATGGGGGAAAAGATATTTATTTGGATCATCAGCAGATGGCATCTATTTTACCTTCTCGTCACTGAAAGAAAAGAAATGGTTGTTTCTTACTGCCTGAGATGACTTTCCCTGGGTGAAACCCTTAAAGACATCAATTTTTATTTTAATTTATCAAGTATGAACTTCAGAAAGTTAAGCCTTGCTATGGTAATTCTCCTGGAGTCTTTGGAAACTTTGCTTAAGGAAGCTGTGACAAGATCAGGTTTACAAGACAATAAACACCTCAGATCTGTACAGGTTTTGAAGGAGGTCCATTCCTCAAAGAATAATTTCTCTGTTTCCAGTGCAGGAACTATAGGATGTGTGATGCTCTCATTCTAGTCTGTTTTTTGTAGCTTGCACTTATCTTCATTTGTATTGTCTGCCTTTTGCATGAGATTCATATCTCTTCTGTGTAACGGTCCCAGCATGAACAATTCTACAAAAACATGTACTACTGTAGAAGTTACAACTGATTCACAGAATGTAAACAAACATGCAACCATCTTTATGTCTCCATGTAAAACTAGTAAAAAAAAATCTTAAGTGCAGATTTGTGCAGACATAGTCTGATTGCTGTTAAATTTGTGATTGTAGACATGTGTTGGATATTAGCTTTTATTGTATTTTGCCTTACCCAATGAAATCAAGACTATTTGTCAATTATAGCACACCCTCCTCAGATTAAAAGAAACAAGCAATGGATATTCCCGAGTACATTCTTCAACATGAATCTACAATCACTAACCAACATCTCAGCCACCTATGACAGGCTGTTTCCATTTTAACATAAAAGGAATTGCTGCTGACTGTGGCTTGCTGGGATTATGTGCTTTGTTATGTATCTCTCTGATTTTACTTTAGAAGCTCAGGGATCAAGAATATCAGGCAATTTTAATGGTCATCATCATTTGCCCTCCAAACCTGTGAGAAAGAATCCAACAGGCAAATACAGCACCCATCAAACAACATTAATATCTATTGTAAAGAGAGGAGACAGGAAGGGGGAGTGAGGGACAGAAAGAGAGATCTCCTAGAGCACACTGTGCCATGTGGGAAATTATGTAATCTAGGCAAAGCATGATACAAATATTTCTTCTTTTTTTGTGTGTGTGTGTGAAGGAAAATACAACATCAGCTTCATTCTTGTTCACGCCTTCTCTTCATAAAGCAAAAAACCAGCGCTGTCCACTGTAATATGAGAGGATTCTGGTAATTTCATGTACTGAAATGCTGCCCATAAAAAACCAAAAAGGCAGCATTTTATTGCATTTTGCCTGGGATATATAGTCACCAACACTATAATATGTTCTCCAGTGGCCTAGAAATGAGGGTGTAACTTGGATGTAGATGAAGATCTTCAGTTTTTAATTAATAATACATAGTGCAGAATCTGAAAGGCTATCTATAATTTATGTATCAGTGTCTCAAAAGCAGTCATTCATACATTATATATTCAGACAGAAAATTATCTTGCTTTTATTTTCCAATAAAAAGTGTATTAATATGTTACTATGTACCCTCCAAAATGTATCAGCGTTACCCAGAGCTTCATAGCCAGGTTCCACTGGGTTCTGTTTGCTGCAAGAGGCTGAATGTGCAAAAGCATTGTTGACTGAGCATCTCTCCTCGCTTCTGATGGGCTTTTAAAAATGATCAGGCCATTTCCCGGATTTGTGTTAATTTACCCATAGCGGGACAGATAATTGAAAAAATAAAATTAAAAAAAAAGTAGCTTATAAAAAGGGAAGGAAATGATTTAACAATATGGGGTTTCCAAACTGGACTTAAGAAAAACTGATTATGGTAATATACCACAAGACTCCTATAAAATAGAGGAAGAAAAAAGTAATTTTTGAAATACAAGTTTATGCACAGCTATTGCATATAAAGCATGTTTAATATTAACAGTCATTCTCATCACGCTGTCCTATTTTCCAAGCACCCACCTACTTACGGGCACTTTAAAAAGTAAAAATAAAAAAATGCATACTGTGTACGCCAAACATGCATAAACTTAAAAGTCGCTTTCAATGCTGTATTTTCTCCCCCTCTCTATCAAGCCACAAAGCCTAAAATAGTGATACCAGGCTACACAGCCAAAAGAAAGTCAGTCTCTGTTACACCCCAGTATTCGTTATGTCACTTTTAAGAGTAAAACAACGTAGACCAGATGCCGGCGAGATCAAGCAAGCCCTCCCTCCTGTCTCAGGTGCTGGGGAGGTCGTTTCTGGGTGGCTGAGAGTCCCAGCTGCCTGACAGACTGTCTGAACTCGTCCACTCCAGGACAGAAGGAAATGAGTCACATCTGCACTTGCTCTGCTGGAGCTCCACCACAGCAGATGTGGGATCAACCAGTGCACGAGTTGTGGGGTTTTTTTTCAAATTTGACCCTCTTCCATGTTCTACACTCCTAAAAAACTGTTCATTTTTTTTTTCCTTAAAGTACTGAAATAATCCAGCCTCAACAGAGATGTAGTGCAAAAGAGATAAGAAACATTTTCCAATCTCATAAGGGCAAGGAGATGATAAACTAATTAATATTTGTGATGCATCTGGATGGATGATGATTTGTATGTAGTGAGACAATGAGGCAGGAGATCAGAATTCACAAGACAACTTTCAGCAAAGTGAGAAAAGGAGTATCAACCCACAGAGAAAGAAGGTATGTAAAATTACCATTTTTTTAGTCTAAAGTTGCCATCTAAAGTGCCAATCTAAAGTTGCCATTTGAATTTTACTTCTTCAGTATAATAATATTTTTGACAAAAAAACAGAAAAGTTCAACATGACCTACACGCAACAAATCTAGAAGAGAAACGTAATTCCTTGAGATTCATATACTTTACTCTCCTTTATAAGCAGAGCCAAGCATTAAGCTGCTCCTGCGGGTATGTCAGGGGGGAAAAGACCTGTCATAAATATTTTTGGGTTAAGCCTACCTCTCCCTCTCTACCTAGCACAACACAAAACCAGTTTGTGCAGTATGTACAACTAAAATGATCACCTCTCAGAATTAAAATTTGGGGATGGAAGGACTTTAGAGAGACATTATTAGTAGTAGACTGAGGTGTTATCAAACAGAACATTTAACTTGGCTAGTCTAAAATCATAGCATATTTTTCCTTCACAATTTGTAGCTCAATAACTAGGATTACCAACTAGCTCTTAGTAGTTATTTTGAAGATTACAGTAATTACATTTCAATGAATTTCTTCATAATCATCTGCTTCTTGGTATAATAAACCTTTGGTATATTACAGTGTATGAAGTAGCACACAGTTACGACAGAAGTCTGAAATACAGCAATCCAAATCCACCTCTATTTGAGTTTTGAAATATTATTTCTTAGTCTTGCAAACTGTCCGCTCTGGTGGTGAACAGTTTCTAATTTACTTTTTTATCTCTGCTGCTAATCTTTTGTTTCTGTTCTGTAAATTTGCATCACTTGGTATTTTAAATAATCTCGTATGTTTTTCCTCATGGGACTCTACTGACAGTTTTTGCATGATGATCTATGCTACAAAGTTATATTTCTCTGATATGAAATCAGCAAGAGCAAAAAAGACACTGAGAAAAACAACTCATCTAATTTATCACATTTATCAGCCATTCTAAAAAAAGTCTTGTGAAACCTCAAGCTGAGGCAAATATGAAAAAGAACTGTATCTTTGTAAGTAGTTAACTGCAGGCAAATAGCAATGTAATCTATGCTGGAATTGCTTCCGCAACAGGAACTGTTAGATTTTCTCATTAGCTGAAAAGTAAAATATTGGCAAATTAGACTATAATTTTAGCAAAAAACTCTTAGGTCACATGGTCTATTTCGTCTGTTCTGACAGGACTGAGCTCTTCATTTTGAAGTGTTTTGTACAACCTGGTTTTGAGTAACTCCAATTAAAAAGTGAATAAGATCATTCCAGTGAAAGGTTCTTTATAATTCATTTGCCACCTGACAAGTTGTCTTTGAAAACTACCACAAAGTACTTAAACTTCATGCTATTAGAAAATGCTCCTTAATAGACATGTTATTGGTTTCTTCATACTGCTTGAGTTATATCTGAAAAGGATTTTCTTACTTGAAGAATAATGACTACAATCTGGACAAAATTAATTCTATGGTCAATGGTCAAAGGTATGAGCATTACTAAATTAACAGGAGGAGGCTGTAAATCAACATTGTGTTAACAAAACACTACAGTACAATAATCATGTTCTGAAAAATTACAAATAGTCCTCAACAAATCATATGTCAGGACTGCATAACGTTACATGGTTACTGAGAAGAAAATGATGTCACCTTAGTCTCTCAGTCACATATGATCAATAAGAAGCGAGTGCTGACGATTGGTCGGGAACTGTACATCACCTTTGCTCTGGTTTCATTATTGGGTATCACTCTTCACAATCCCAAACACTGTAGTCAATAGCCTCTTTGGTTTTTGTCGAGTTTTTGGCCAAATTGGCCAATGGCCGGCAACAGATGCTCTCCCCCCCGCCTATTGCACACGGAGAGGAGGAGGAGAGATAAAGAGATTTACGAGTTCAGAAGGAACTAAACTACTTTAATCAAATATTAATAATAAAATAAAAAGGAAAATAATGAAATTGATACAGTATATACAAAACCGTATTAAGCTCCCAGGATGACGTCACCGGCAGGCACTGGGGAAGTCCCAGACTGGACTCAGCGATGGGTGGGAACTGGATTCCAGGGCTGGAGTCCAGAACACACATATCAGGATCAAAAGCAGATGAACAGACAGGGTCCTCCTCGGATGTCGGCCATTGGAAAAAAAAAAAGAGCCTGACCCTTTGATCCCTCAGCTTTTACACTGAGCATGGGGCAGATGGGATGGAATACCCTGTTGGTCAATTTTTGGTGACCCGTCCTGTCCACTCCTCCCTGCAGGTGGGACCCCTCTATGCTTTTCTGTTTCTGACCCTCCAACAGAGCAAATAACAAAATTAGCTGACCTTGGTTGTTATAGCAGTAAGTATAAGCAAGAGCCTCTCTGTGTACCATTCCTTGGCACAAACTGTAAACATCGGTCTTATCACTCTGAGAGCGAACCGTTTTCGGCACAATATGCTGTTAATTTCAGAGAGTTAGAAGAGGCCTAGCTAAGAAGTAAAATTACTGAACAGAAAGTTGCTTCTGTTTTACCTCAAACCAGGACAGTTTTAAATCTCCGTATGGTGCTACAAACCTGTTAAGTTGTCTTAAACTAGTCCTTCCCTGTTTGCAACGCATACATTTGCTATTTTTCAAGAATGCAATTCAAGTGTCCCCTTCCTTTATCTTCCAGACCATTCTTAACAATTGATTTTAAAGAGAAGCCAAGCATTACTCCTGTGTGGGTCAAGCAGCCACTGCTTTGCTAGATGTACTGGCAGATATTTTACTAATTTGAAAAGAATATACAATACGATATAAAGGAAGAAGGAATGATACATAGGAACCTACGTCCACAGACTATGAGAAGAGTAAAGAGGGAATATGCCTGGGTTGCATCAGCCAAGATTACAGCCCCAAAACCGCGAGTAATCTGGGTCTAACAAATCCAGTCTGTATGCACCCAGTGATGCTTTCAGTGAAACGAAGAAACACAGTGTTCTGCTATTGGGGTCTGAACTGACCTGAACAACTACTTATTGCCTTTCTGGTCATTCCTGCATGTCGGAAGACAAACCAGCAGTTCATTTATGACCAAGCTTTACTCATAATCCCTAAACTACTTTGTCGTCTATTTAATGCGATTTGAGTCCAAATCAATTCAATTTAAATTTTTCTAAGAACATCCTGTTGGGCGCTGTATCAAGTGATTTATTAGCGGTGTACTTCTTCAACACAAATTTTCAAATAAAGGTATAAAACAACTATGATGGTAGGCATTAAACATTTATATTTACCAACAATTACTGTAAGACAAAGACAAGACACATCAGGTATTACCTTCTTAAGTATGTAAGAGTAGATTACTATACAGCATTATATTGCGGAATTGACTTTCTTATGCTGTAAACGGCATTTGAACTGGTTTCTAATTACAACAGGATGAATTCAGTTTGTTACCACTGACAGCTTAAACGTCACCCAATTCATAGATTTTTGTTAAGCAAAATCTTGACGATTAATGTGACCTGTACATGCATACCAAAATTTAAATCACAATAACAGGTAATTCTACATGAAATTAAATTACATAGACTGGGG
>VYZM01007847.1:32372-60582 GCA_013398915.1 Dromas ardeola
GGCCGCGCCCCCGAGGGTGGGCGGGGGTGTGAGGGTGGGCGCCCTCGCCGCCGCCATGTTGGGGCCCAGGGGGGCAAACGGAGGGGTAAGGGTGCTGGGAGGCGGTCACGGGTAGGCTTTGTGGACGAGGAGGGGTTTTTAGGGCTCGGCGTGAAGGGGGGCTTCGCCGTCGGGATGGGTGCGGTGGTTTTCTCCAGGGCCGCCTGTGGGGGTGTGTGGCAAAGTCCCTGTGGAGAAAGGGGATGCGCTGCTCCCCGGGAAAGTGCCTTTGCTTCCCCAGGTTGTCATCCAGGTGTCATGTTGGAGAGCGGAGAAACCCACATGAGGTATTCCCTGCTTTTTCTTGGTAAAGCTGGGTGCTTATTGAGCGCATACCCTGCTAGCATGGTTAGTCAAAGAAAAAAAAATAATTCTTTTCATATTTCAACCCCTGTTACCTGTTTGCATGTTTTCATGACAAATTATGCCAGATTTCTTATTGAGGCAGCTGTTCTTAGTACCTCAAGACAGTTCTAGATAACTTTTCCTGGAAAATAGCCCTCAATTGCAAGTGGCGAATTGTAAATTCAGTGCACCTGTTTTGTCTTGCAGTACATAGTGTAACTTTCCTGAAGAGTGGGAAGCCTGGCACCAAAAAGTTAGGAAATTAAAGAATAAAAGTTGTGTGAACAATATTAATTCAGTCCTACATGTATATCCACTCTGTGATAGTCTTAATTGGATTAATTGTGTTGTTAATTAAAAATTGATTAACCTTTTTCAGTTTCAGCATTCAGTATGGGACCCAGCCTTATTTTATACTGTACAGCAAAATTGTGGTAGACTTTGCACAGAAATACTCGTTTCCTTATTTAAGTTTTCATTGGCATTCGTCCCGTTATCTGTGTACCTCAAAACTGTTAGTATATGTTTTGTTACTCCCTTGATAGTATTGGAATGTATTATCATCCCATTTGCTGGTGGAAAAAATTGATTAAAAGGTAAAATGACTTATGATGGTCATGTGTTAATCAGAGGCGGTCCTGAATCCGAACCAGGAACCCCTTAGTCCTGGTCCCTGTGTTCATTCTTCCTCAGTCTTCCCAGTTATGTTTCCTTATTCACAGAAACACTGTGTATTTACTGCTCCTGTCTTCTTCATTTGGAAGGCTAAGCAACACTGAAATCAAACTAGTGACTGCAAAGCTGGGACTCAATAAAGGGGAAATGGAAGAAGTGCAGCCAAATGCCAGAGGTTTGACTTGCTTGCAGCAGGGAGCTCAGCTTTATCTTTGCGACTCTTTCATTAGGTCAATATTTTTTCCTTATTTTATGAATGAGGAATCAAGAAAGAGAGATCTGAAAGCCTGACTCTGCAAAGATGACTCAATACTTTGGTTTACTGTTCTTGTGCACCATTTTAAATGACTCTTTCAGATGTCAATACAGGTTTTTTTTTTCAGAGTACCTAATATTTTGTATCATTTTATAACATCAAAGTAACCATATTAGATAATTAATTATCAAATGCATCATTCTAATGTCATTAGCATTGCAAGCCATCTCTACCAACTACTGTCATTATGCAGATGAAAACACTAGAGGAGAAAGGCGAAGTGACTTTCCTAGCGCTTGTGTAATATGTTAGTTGTAGATAAAATACCAAAACTCAGGACCTCTTTGCTTTCTCCCCAAGGCTGGTTGTAAAATGGATATAGTTATTTTACTAGTATCTAACCATCGATAGATAGGATTTTCGATGTAGACTTGACTTGAGGTATTGCAAGCTGCTTTGAAGAAAAAAGCAGCATGCATGAGCAAAACCACACGTTTAATAGTATTTCTAAATATGCTTTTACTATCCCAGTTACTAGGCAAACAGATATTTCTAGATTTGAATGGTCAGTTGTATTCTCATAATCACTGACATTCGCTTAGTGATCATTTTATATAAATGACAGTATCCAATTGTGCATGACCTGGGGACATCCGGTTTGAAGTTTGGCTTTTGGTGAATAAAGGCAGTCAAATCCTGAGTATGCATGTGGGATTGCTAGAGTAATTGCTGAGCAAATATGTAAGAGCATCAAAGAGGGATGGCCAGTTTTCCAGCTGCTTGCAGCCAGTTCCACACATTGGCATTGGCAGGGAAACAAGTGCAGGTTCAGCTAGCAGCGAATATTTTGGCTTTCTTCTCTGCCATCATTTGTCTCTGTCGTTTTTTGATGCATTGCTCTGTGCAAGCCTCATCCACCTGGGACCTCTGTGCATAGACTCCTCTCTTGCAGTCTTACTGCACCACCAAATCTTTCTTTCCACAGTGAAAAGAAGTCTGTTTTCTCCTGATGGGACACCAGCTGTAGGTATTGAAGTTGCTTTGCGTGTATCACCTAAGGCCTAGTCTAGCTCAAATCTGAAAACTGTTTGGGGTGCTTGGTGGGAGAGACAGACTTGTACTTCTCAGTACTTTGTAGGAAACCCTAGCCTACATGAACTTTATGCAAATTCCATTAAACGTGCTGTACCTAATAGAGATAAAACATCCATAATGCATGATCCTTGATGACATCTGTCTTCACTTGAGACAGGAGGCACTGACAGGGTAACTTGTTAATGGCTATGCCATGTTTGAGTTACCGCTCCTCTCCACGCTCATGAACATAAATATCATCACTGAGATCTTCTATTGTGTGCTCTTTATTTACATTATGTACATTTCTGTGCCTCCAGTTGTTTCTGGGACAGTGTTTACAAGACAGATGTTCTGTGAGGAAATATAGCCAGTGCATATACACAAATAATACTTGATTTTTGTTTTTCTTGAGAATTTGGGATTACTTGAATTTTTAGTAGCCTTAAAAATCTTTAAACTTCAATTTTAGGGACAAAATAGGTCTCGGATCATGATTTGATTCAAAATCTCAGGGGTCTAGTGGTGGAGTTTTGAAGCAGGTTCAGCAATAACATCATAATATGAATAATTAACATTACTACTAATAATGTATTAGTAATTTGAGTATGAAGGAGCCAGTACTGCAAAAGCTGCTGTCATCTGGTTCCAGTCTTATTATCCTGAAAGGAAGTTCCTATTTTTTATTATTGATGAAACATTTTAATATTTCTGCAGTGAGAAACAAAAATACAATATTCAGATATTTTAAAGCTGAAATCTGTCTTCTTAAAATGTGGAAATGGAAATCTTCACTGTGGATAAAGAAGTTATTCTGATGTGTACTCCAGATGCAACATTTTCAGGCAAGTCTGTTGGCTAGAAACTAGAATTTCATATTTAAAAAAAAATACTATATAAGGAAAAAGAAAAATGGGATCTGTTAAGCTTTGAAACTCAAGTACCTTATAGTTAACACAAAGCTATAAGTTGTCTTCAGAAGTGCTGGGCTTCTGATTCAAAAGTTGATCCTAACAGGATGTTTTCCTTACGCTGATTCTCTCTGGTCCCCCTTCTGTTGCATGGACTGATTACTGAAATTTGTATACAAGCAATTGACTGCCCACATTTGAAAAATTGTATCCCTGATTCCACAGTAAAGGTGAAAGAAAAAGCAGCGATCTCAGTTTCTGAAAACAACTTTTGTGTCCAGGGACTCGAGAACCACAGTCTCACTGTTTTCTTGTTTATGTATCTCTTGAAACTGGTCTTTGAGCATTCAGTTAGCTTATATACTCCTTTGTTTGCTTGTAGGTAATAAAGAATATTTTAACTCCTCTCATAAGTGTAAGTGCCACAACGCAAACAGCAGCAGTAGCTTGTGATGTAATTTTATCTTCCTGGAAGGTCCTGTCATTTCTGGCTATCATTAAAAAAAATAAAGTTGCCCCAACCTCTTGAATAAACTAAAATGAGACTATTACAACATGATCTGCAATAAACAGATAGGTTTTATTAAATGTAAACAAAAGTAGGTATAAGTTCAGAATGGTGTTTTAAATATTTAGGGATTTTGGAACTGCTGTGGAGATAAGGAGTGAGTCACAAATACCAAGATCTAAATTTTAAACTGGGGTCTACTTCATGTGATAATATCGATGATTATTTAGTGTTCATTGGCTTTCTGCAGAGTAAGAAAGCAAGGCTTTGAATTAAGCCACAGGATATAATTTATGCTATCGCAGGCCTGACAGTTAAAGCAAACTGGTCGTAAGAAGTCCCATAATTACTTTGTTTTTCAATGTTTCTGTGAGTCTTTGAGTACAATTAAATAAGTTAAGACTTAAACATGTTTGACATCGAGATAGTTCAGGCAGAACTATAGCTGAGTTTGAAAAGCACCCTTTTGCTTTCAGATCACATGCTTAACAGCTGTAAGTAACTTGAAACTTTATACAGGTATTTATAAATAGCTACAGTTTGTGGCTATGGTTCACTACTTCTTGTAAGCTTAGGGGTGATGAGCAGTCATTTTTATTATATGACCAGTTGCCAACTAATGACTCTTTGTTATTGCCAAATATTAAATACTAATAAAAACAAATTTACAACAGTAAGTGTAATTCATTTTAGCAGTATCTTGAAATCACTTTTATGAAAACTCACTTAAATGAAAACTCACAACGTATCTATAGGAAATACAGTTACTGCCTGAGTGTAGCCTACTTGGAATATCAGCATTCAATGATACTCAGTTACTACTTTAATCAGTGAACAGTGTTTTACTAGTATACTGTCTGAGCATTGATTCAGAGCATTCAAACCTTGAAGTACATGGTAATGTATACTGCAATTAGAAAAGGAAAGCAAACTTCCTTCTTCCTTCCTTTTTGATAACGAAGGTAGTATCAGTGTACTTCAAAAATATAAGTAAATGACACATGTTATTAAAAAAGTTGCTAGGATTTTTCAAAAGCATGTAGTGCCAAGTAGTTCCCATTATTTTTAGGAGATGAGCTTTTGTGGAGATGAGCTTTTGTGGAAACTTGGGACAGAGAGTTCACGGATAGATATTTTTTTATATTTTTTTTTTTAAATGTTCATGTGTTTTTTATGAGCCGGTTTGTTTACCTTCCTTGAAATACTTGGGTTTTCTCTTCAAAATGCTTAGGAAACGCTGTTATGCTTTACCACAGGTGAAATTGTGAGTACTCAGTCTTTTTGAAGTAAAGTCTTTGATGGGTAATGTGGATACTGAAAATACGCAGGTCTGCAGTAAACCTAAATGTTAACTGATAAGCTGCATGAGAACTTTCAGGACAATAACTTTCAACTTGTGGGGAAACAAAACATTAAAAGGATAGAAATACATTTATTTATTTATTTATTTATTTATTTATTTATTTATCTATTATGACTTGCTTTTCCTGCCTGTTTATAAAATTGACTTGAACATGGTTGTTAGAGGGATATCTCACTTACTTGTATGTAAAATTCTGGAAAACTATGATTAATGTTCAGGCACATGTAGAAGACACATTTGTGTCTTCTACACATGTGAAGACAAATGTAGAAGACACATTTTTGTCTTCTACAGATCAGAGCAAAAATTGTTGTGAATACACTTAATTACAGCTCCCACACTGTTTTAAGCAAATAAAATGTAATTCTGGTGAGGGCAGGAAGAGTAAAATATTCAGGGTGTTGTAATAGTGTGAAAAAAGCAAAGAGTAAGTCTTCATACAGCAATTCTTCACTGTGCAGATAAACCCAAAACTAAATCTAGAGAAAGAATATGGTAGTCCTAGCAATAAGAATTCCTTTGGGTGGGATGCTGCACGGAAGGTTTTTGTTCTTCTTGGTAGTTATGGTAGTTCATTGAAATTTGTTATGTTATCTTTGTCTTGAATGACTCACTTTAAGACTATTGTAATATTTAAAAAAAAAGACGAATGATAGTAAGATGTCCTAAATTAAACAGCTGGTCCAAGAATGACATAGAAAACTATGAATGATACCCAAGATATGAGAGTCTTAATGATACAAACCCAAGAACCTTATCTCTCTAAGTAAAAAAAATTGCAATGAAGATATCTTAGTAATGGTAAAATAGTAATGTTTTCTTTTAAGTGAAAAAAAAATAATTTCAAAGCCTGTTCAACTTTTTGCAGTCTTTTTGAGCATCTGTGCAGAATTTGGACACAGTAGTGGTTTGCAATGTGCAGTGCTTTCCTGTCCAGAGAAGCTCTTAGAGGATGCTGAGATGAGAAAGGAGATGGTTTTACAAGCATATGTTCCGTATTCCCAGTGTTCAGTGTAGGGGCATGTTCCTCAAAACAGAACTTAAGAGCAGTGGGCTTTTCTTGGAAATGCTGTCTCTAACATATCCAGCTTTTTTGATGTAGTACCCCATAGTTTTATTTCTACAACTGAAATCTATGTTTGTATCAAGCACAGATTCATACTGCAATATTTCATTGTTGTTATTGACAAATATAACACTAACATTGGGAAATTAAAAGAAAAGCAGGCAAAAGAAAATAGGTGAAAAATTGGTAAAACTTCATTGGTGATCTGTTAGCATTTGAAGTATTTCCTGTGCATGTGGTTAAGTGTGATGTGCATGTGTTTGTGTAAAAGTGCATATGTATATGCCTAAGGATGTTCCTTAGAAAAGGGGAATGGGGATTTTCATGACAGTTGCTTCTGTTTAAGAACTAGGGACAACTCGTACGAGTCTATGAAGCTGAAATGCAGTATCTGTGCCAAGTTCCGTGTTTTTTCCCCTCCCTACCTACAGATAAACTTCAAGTGAGTTGCTGAATCTTGCAGGTTTTAATAGCTGAACAAAAGAATTGCAAATGTCTCCCCTTATCCACTAGAATGTTTTAGTAGATGTCTTTATTTCTTAATTCCTTCATCTTATAAGAAAGCTTTTCTTTCTCTACCTCTGAAGTCCATAGCTCCTGCACACATTTCCTATTCTTCTCTTTGCCCTTGTGAAACATGCTCTAGCAGTTTCCTGATTTTGCAGATGAGTTTGGGGTAAAGAATTTGGAAGGAATGAAGAGACCGCATTCTTATAAGGTCCTCTAGCTTACTCACTTTATTTAGCAAAACATCTTAAAACCACAAGGAAAATATCCATCTCATCAGCCACGTAACTTTCATGGCTGTGTCTGGTCTTTCTGCGGAATTGTACTGCAGCTTCTGTCCAGCTCATATTCTTGGGTTTCTTTTGGACACCAACATCAGAGGTGGGAAGGAAGAGAGGTTTTCATGGATGCCTGAGTTTTGCCTTAACACCAAGTTAAGGTACAACTGAATAGTGCAGCTGGATCTAGGAACTAATACCTTATCCTAGATCCCCTAATCTGGACATACTATGTCAACCAGATAAAAGAGTCTTTTTACAGGAAATAAAGATAATGTCAGACTGAAAGACGAAAGATAAACAACCCCCCCACACCCCCTCCCCAACCTGACTGAGATCCTGTCAAAGGCTCTCTAACACATTTAAGTCTTTATGTGAGCATATACATACAGTTCAGTTCATGCCTTAATATACTTTACCCTCCAAGTTTCTCAGTGTTGGGGATGTGCATGTGTTCTGTCTCTCGAACAAAGAAAGCTATTTGCCTGTCAAGATGTAATGAAGTAATGATATTTTCACTTGCTATTTATCATCATACTTTCTTCAAAATAAAAAAAAAACAACCTGAATATTACATTTTTCAGTTGTTGTTGTGGCACAGGGGGAATGTTAACTCATGAAGAATAAGTAATTCAAGTTTGTTTACTGTAGTCAAGAAAAAGTGGTGGGGTTTTGTGTTTTTTGTTTTTTTTTTTAAATATGTGTTTAGAAGTATGATTGAAGTGGTAAGCAATATTTATTTTCTAATGGAAAATATGAAAAAATCTAGAAGCTTTGGAAAAAATAGAAAAATGTACGGAATGGCATTTACAAATTGAGCTTTTAAGAAATTGAATAATATATATGTTAAACATATTTTCATATAGTGCACCCTTCTATTATCACTTCCATTTATTCATGAAACATTTACAGTTCAAATAGCTGAAAGGAAAAAATATAGTGTGCCTGGAATGAATTGAACAAGGACAATTTAGAGCTATTTGAGGACTGAAAATAAAAGCCTGCATCTTAAGTAATGCTAGTGTCTTCTGTAAAAATGAAAGGCTAAATACAGTACAGGCTTCAAAGCAGTTTAATGCTAATGTGATAGTGGACACCAAATGAAAACAAGCAGTACTTTCACCAGAAGCCACAAGTGTGATGTTCCTCTGATTTATTAATATGTACGTGATTAAAAAGACTTGGGCACGTGCTCTTTGTTAAACTCTAATATGCATGACTGACAGAAATAGTTGGGTTTTTTTTTAATTAACAAAACCCTACAAACAGCAAAACACAGATATCTTCTGACTTTGATTAGCTTCCTTATAAAAATATGAAATACAGTGGGAAGCTGCTAGATACACAGTATTCAGTATAAAATCCTTCGTCATGTAGTGATTTCTCTAAGGTTTTGTTACTAAGATTTTTTTTGAAGTGTTTGCAATAGCATTCACATTATTCCGATAGGACTGATAAGCCAGGAGAGTATGCTTGAGCATACGTATGAAATATCCTAAGAACGTGGCCAACGTAGTTGACAGTGTACACGCAGACTGTGTCTACCTAGAACAACTCCTTCCTATTATAGCTCAGTTTAACTGAGCATTTAAAGAGAAGCTAGCTCAATCAGTTCTAACATGTTTACAACTTTGGAGCTGACTTCTTAAAAAAAAAAAGACTATTTGATCATCATTATTTCTCAAATGTCTTTTGTTTGCTCAAGGGAACTGAAGTAAACAATCGATGTGATTTATGAGTCTCAATTCGCATTTACTTCAACACAAGTTGGCTAGGCCTTTAAGTAAACCAGATAGTCCACACAAACATCTCATGAGTGTCTAAACATCCAGAAAGTAATTTCTAGCAGCTTAGTCTTACTTTTAATATCTAAAGACAATCTACATTTCAAATTTATCTGAATCTTTTAAATAGCATTTTTAAAAGGTAGGGATACATTACCAGAAAATATAATAAAGATTGAATCAAATAATAGAAAAAGTCATGATTGGAAAGGATGCTTGATATTATCTAGAAAATCCAATAAAAATGCAGAAAACTCAATATATGTTTTTTCCTCCACTCCCCCTCCAAGACATCTGCTACTAGAGCATTTCACTGAATCTTGAGTTGCTGTAAACTTCCTGCCTGTAAAAATGTAAGGCCAATTCCCCAGCTAGCGTGTGTCAGAATAGCTCTATTTAATCAAGGAAGCCTTGTTGCTGCACACTATCAGAGGAAATTTTGCCAGTATTTTTAATCAAAACATTTTAAGGTTTTCATACTTGCATTCTGTTTTTGTAACACCATAATCTTATCATCAAAACTTACAAATTTGTTTCTCTTCCTTATCAATTCTGTTCCCTGTCCAAGATTAACCATTTTAGAGGAGGCCAAATCTAATTTGGCCTTGGATGCATGAAATGGAGTCTGTAATGACTGAATTGGAGAAAAGATATTTTCTGTGAAAGTTTAAGGCAGATCCCACATTTATCAGTTTGGAAACAGAAGTATTTTCTGCTTACAGGGTACATTCAGGACAGTTTCATTTTAATTTTCTTGCAGTGCTCTTGCCAAGCTATTGTCAGTTGGTTTTCTATGAGAGTTTAAAAACAGCTCTGTTTCATTGGCAAGCTTGCAGCCCGTATTTCAACACTGAAGTTTATAGAATTCATTAAAATGGCAATCCATACTCCTGTATTTTAGCTTGCAAGTAGACAGTGTATACCATAAATTTTGTACTCCACCTGCTGTTAAGTCCATACTGTTCATTGTGGATGACATGTATAATAATCATTATTATTCATTTTGTGTACCACCTCTTCTTTAAAACATGCCTTAAATAACATCATAAAAAGGCAGAACTATCCTTCAAAGCTGTGACAGCTCATTCATTGGATTTAATGTTTTGGAGACTTCTGCGAAAAGGTAGTCCTTTTTATCAGAAATCAAGGGTTGAACATTAACCATATTTAAGATATTCTAATAGTCAATTATACTATTTTATTTCTCTCAGCACAATTATGTCACAGGTGAGCATTGTAAAATTTAAATTGCCAAAATGTACGTACTGTCCCCAAAACAGTCTGTTTTGCTTAGTACACTGAAAAGAGCAAAGTTTTCACACCAATCTAGAGAGAAAAAAAAAAAAAAAAAAAGGCTTGCCTGAAACAGTCCAGTACTGGATAAATGATAGTTAAGAAGCTAAGTCTTTACTGAAGCACTAGGAGTCTTTAGCAGAGTGTTTCCAAACTTAAATGCCTCTTTTTCTAGGTTTATGTGTTTTACTGGAAGATCGGATTAACAAAAAGTTTCACAAGAGGTTTAAGCAACTGTCATTTTTTGAAAATGACTCTTGAACATGTTGTTTTCTTTCTGGGTATTTCCATTCTTAGTATATTGTTAAAGTCTTGCTCACTGAATTTTAATGTCATAAAAAGCATTTAATTTAATAAGTGTTTCATTTTGTTGTAGTCCTAATTAGCTAATCCAGATACCTGTAAGTGCATTAAATACTCCAGGACCATGTGGCATTGCAATCTGTACCAGCTGTGAATTCAGTCAAAATGGCTGCGTCCAAAAGCGTCGCTTGAGGAACCTGCTTTGATACAAGCGTGCAAGGGTGAGTGGGAGCTCAGATGCATGCTAATGTTACTACGGCTCATCATTGAGTGGCCATGGCCAAGTCAACGAGCCCTCTCAGGCCTAGTTCCCCAGATGCTGCAAGGCTACTTCCATGCTGGGAAATAGTGCTCCCTGCAGAAGGGGATTTGTAGAGGCCAGCAGTAGATGCTAAGGACCCGAGAGCCATGCAGGCTACATTGCAGGGAGGTTGTTTTGAACTGGCTGTAGTCTGGTGCTATGGCATTAGCAGGTGGAACACATTAGGTGTGATCCTGAAGCACATGTTCTGCTTTCATCTGAAAGGTGTGCAGTTTATGTGCTCCAGGGACAGTCAGTAAGGTGAAGCAAAGCCTGGTAAGTGAGGACAATCAGATGACTTGTTTTAAAAGTACACTCATGATCTTAACTGAATATTAATGTTGACTCAGTGTGAGACATAG
Source organism: Dromas ardeola (assembly GCA_013398915.1). Classification (NCBI taxonomy): domain Eukaryota; kingdom Metazoa; phylum Chordata; class Aves; order Charadriiformes; family Dromadidae; genus Dromas; species Dromas ardeola. The sequence continues at coordinate 43,438 of VYZM01007847.1, forward strand.
CTGTTGCTGCAAGTGGTAGTTTTCCCCTCCCATTAATTTCAGAGGCCTGGATTTATCCCGTGCCTCATTTTCCCTTTTGTCAACAGAAGTGTTTAGGCAACTGCAAGGCAGAGCAGGCTGGGGACTTGATCAAAGTGGCGAATAAAAAATTAAGTTGCCAGGATGGGTGTAGGCAACTGTATGGTAGAGATATGCGGGACTGCCCCTTCTGGTAGCAGTGAGACTTTTTTTGTGTTTTTAAGATATTTGTACAGTAATCTGCAGTAAATGGAAGATGGAGCATGGGCAGTATAAACTTCAGAGGAGGAAATGTAGGACTGCACATTGTATTTCATATCTATACCAAACATGCAATCAGTTATTGCTGAGCAGCTGGCGTGTGGTAGCATGTAAAACTGTGGTATCTTGAGGAGTCTTAGATTAAACACTAACAAAATTCGTGTTCAAAGAAGATGGTGATAGACCTATGACAGCATCAACCTGTTTTCTTTTAAGATTTTTCTTTTTCTGGTTACTCAAGACGAAAGTAAAAATTTGGTTATATGGATTTGGTCAAGCAATGAGGGGCTTGATCATGTAAAAAGCAGGATGCTTCATAATTCCTTGTCCCCCTCAAGCTTCTGAGTTTCGCTATATTTGAACTGCATGGGTTCTCTGACTATAGTGAGATAAGGTTTAATTTGGTCTTAGAAATGGTTCAAGGAGGATTTGTTTTCACTTTCTATTCTAAACCGTTCTAACTAGAAATGGAAGATAGTGTGCTTGAGAAGCTAAAAGTGCTGGTGAGATACTTTTCTTCCAGTTTACATAATTATGTAGACATAGTTTTCCTGTTTCTATCCAACAATGAGAATATACGGCAACGACAGTAAAGTATGGTAGGTATGTGTGTATGGTGTGGTAAATCTGTTTGCAAGAACCTAAACATACAGAACATTGGTTCATGTCCAGGAAGCAACCCATTTGGTCAAAGGTGGTAGTAGTTACATTAAACCTTTATGTGAGGGCTATCCACTAGAGGATGATGCAAAATTGATATCCAGGTAACTCTCCGATTTGGTCCTATTTTAGGAATGGTAATAATTTGAGAATTTATATTTTGCAGGGGGGAAGATAATTGAATGTCTTAAACTTATACTGAGGAAATATGCTTGCTGGAAAAAATGTCTTTTGCATGTTTCATAAGCTTTAACAGTAATTGGGCATTGCAGTTGATTTTGCAATCCTATGGGTGAATTGTGTGACGGCAGGCTTGCACTCACGTGACTAACTCAATTTCTTTCTGTCTGATGGGCAGAAATAAAAGTAGTTTGTTGTATCACTAGTGTCTAGAATCTTAAGGCAGTAGAGGAAGCTGAGATGGGTTTAGTATAGACAAGTCAGCTTTCTACTGAGGTTGTTGCTGAATGTTTTATTTAGCGTGGTTTCTCACTCACTGTTAGCTCTGTCATTGCTCATTTTATGAGGCTACACATATTTATGTAATGATTTTCTTCTTCATTTACTTTCTTCTGCATACATCATTAGCATGAATGCTGTTAAAAAGGTCAACACAAAAATATAAAGTGTTTGTCCAACACTGGTTAGAGATTTTTCTTGGGTTTTCTGTTGTTGTTGTTACTGTTTGGGGGTTTTTTGGTGACTATCATGTATGTGTCAGAAAGGGACCAAAGAAGTGCGCTGAAACCAGAGGACGCTTTCTTCTAGAGCGTTGTAACTTAGACATGTTATACATCAAATAGAAACTGCTTATCACACTTCCTTTAATTTCTGGATGAATGCTGAACTATGAGATGCATAAAAAATGGATTTAAAACCAGTCTACAAAAGCAGGAGAAGATCAATCCATTTGATTTATGGGGTGTCAGGAGCCCTTCCTGGACACTCTGCTGACTTGTGGCAAAGGAAACATAATAGCTTTAGAAACCTAAAGAAGTATGGGTGAGACACTGAGACAGGTTGCCCAGAGAAGTTCTGGTTGCCCCATCCCTGGATGTGTTCCAAGTGAGGTTGCATGGCAGCTTTTGGCAACCTGATCTACTGAAAGATGTCCCTGCTTATTGCAGGGGGGTTGGACTAGATGATCTTTAGAGGTCCCTTCCAACCCGAACCATTCTGTGATTCTATGACTGCTCTAAGAGAGTTCTACCAGACAGACTTCTTGTGTCAGTGATAATCTGTAATTTAGGAACTGTTGGGATGCCATCTATAGTTAATTCAGTGTATTTGACCACATTACAAATGCAGGGAACACAGAGGTCTCTGTGGGCAGAAATTGCAGTAAGTGCTCATATTTATTGAAAAACGTTGTCATATAATGGTGGTTGTCTGGTGATCAATGTCTGCCAAGTCCCTGGTGTACAAATTACCCTACTTAATGTGTACAACATCATCCTTGTGTTTGATACAGCAGTGCTACTGTGTGACCTCCCCAGATCACAGCAGCTGGAACCACAGCAACCTCCCCAAAACGTTATTGCTTGCAAGATCAGTGCTTTCTGTTTTGTTGTATACGCACCACTTTCTGAGGTGTGTTCTTATGTTTTAGCTGTAAATGTGCTGGATTTCATGAGACTGTTTCCCCTAGCTCTAACTAGTATCTGCAGAACATGTTTTCCATTCTCTGTTTCTTATGTTGAAGGAATTAGAGATAAGAATTTACGACAAACTGAAGTAACAATGGAATCAAAGGTGGCAGAGAAAAAAAAAAAGCAACAGAAGGCAGAATAAAAAGCAAAGTTGAATTTAAACAAGCAGAGTTTGAGTGTGATTATAAATCCAAAAATCCCTGCAGTAAGTCCGGATGGACACATCTAGAGAGATCCTGATAAGAGAAACATTGGCAGTAAAAAAAATTAAAAAAAATTAAAAAATAAATAAAAGGTCACTTTGGTCTACTCTAACAGTGATGTTTTGAAATTGAAATTTTAAAACATGTTCCGTTTTTATAGAACTATAGTTATAATGATAGTGTAAGGGAAAGCTTCAGGTGGTGGTTGTTTCTCGTAGTGATAGCATGAGTTAATACAAACTTGATACAGCTTGTTCAGGTTTTTTTGACCTTGAAGACTTGTTCCACAGCAATGATAAAAAAGCAGTGTATTACTTCAGCTCTTTATACTGTCATTATGGTATATTTTTCTCTTCATTATTTGTTTGTGTCTAAAGCATTTCTGAATTACCTGGTGATATGGTGCTAAAATCTACTGAAGGTGTGATTTGCTCTCAAGGAAGTGATTGTAATGACACAAAATTTTGCCTCATTGCGATGATGATGATAAAGGAGGAGGTATACCTTGAAATAGAGAACTGAGTTCTGACCTCGATATCCCATGTTCATGTTTGGTCCTGTTCATTAGAAATGGGAGCACCTGTCCATCAGTAGGTATTCAGCTGTGGATGGAGAAGGCCTCCACAGGTGAAGATACTGTGATAATCCGTACACTTCTGTATGTATTCACAGGACAGATCAGAGAGAGGCCTAAATCAGGGAATAAGGCCATATCACTCTTCAGGAGGAACAGCTTTTTAGGCATAGTGTTACCTTTGTCAGGTTTGATAGTCAGGTATCTTTCTAGTCTACCTTGGTCCATGCTGTGGAAAGGTACCCCAGGAACTTACTCGGCTCTGTGTTCCCATTGTCACTGTAGGGAAGGTCAATGTAATTCTTTAAAGAGAAGCCCACAAGATCAAGCCTAAACTCATCCCATTTGTAGGAAAATTGTTACTCTCTGAAGAACTTCATTTTGCCCACTCCAGAACCTCACTGAGCTTAGTAAGAATGATGAAGACATGAGGCTTGATTTTATACAGGTAGACCAAGTATTTGTTTTCTCACACAACTTAGCAATTAGCGACAGAAGGTACATAAATGATGAAAATGTTCTTATTACATGCTAGTTAAATAGGCATTTGAGAATAGAAGTGCAGCCACTCTGCTGGCTGATACAGTGATGGCAGGAGTGTCCCATGCTTTAGGATAATTGCTTTAATTGAAACAGGTGTGCCACAGCGCTGCAGCAATTTAGCTACTTCATGATCTCACTCTAAAGTTTACAAGCAAGCTTTTATAATTTTCATTTCCATTAGTGGAACGTCTCTGAGAAGCAACATGACTTACTTGAAAACATTTTCCATTATCTGCAAGTAATTCTAAAGTGCTTTCTGCTGTCCTTCCCATGATGAATCCATTTTGGCTTGCTTCAGGAGATTTGCTTTGCAGAATTCCAGCAACCAAGAGCTAGAGATGCTTTTTGAGGTACATTTACTGGATGTATGTCAGGTGCGCTAAACTGGGAAAATCAATGCCTTCTGGATGTGTGAGGGGTAGTTCATTATACTAAGGCCACTGATTAGTGATGAATTAAATGTTCTCATTCTGTTTCCAAATGTTAAGTTCCAGGGGTTGTTTGAAGTGCTAGTGAAACTTTTTCCATAGTTCCGTATTATATCATTTTAAGTGATCAGGGCAAGCAATATGAAGAGATGAATGGCTGAATCTTTGTGAAAAAATTGCAAAGGGGCCAAGAGATTAAAGATCTTTTGGTTCTGGAGTTTCATTTGAACTAGTATGTATGCTTGCCATTTTCATCCTACATACATAAAAGTCTAATCAGATGAGAATGGTCAGCTTCTAAAGTCTTGAATTCCCCTACACTAGGTCTCTTTGCCTGGAAAAAAATACTGCTTTTTTTGGTGTAAGTTTTTAACATGAGTTTTTAACTCATGTTAATCCTGGAGAGCATAGTCTGCTATTCACAAAAGAATTAAAGATGCAATGGATGTCATTCCATATTGCTTACGTTCCCCCAATTTTTCATCTATATTATATGAGAAAGTGACCAAGAACTTCTGTTCTGTGCTTTTCCACTTCTCCTTTGAGATATTCAGCAGCTATATGTATTTTAACGAATTTTTGCTATTGGACAATAGCTCATTACATGCTGATGGGGTTCACACACTTCTTTCTCAAATGTCTTTCCTTTTAAGACTGCCATTTTAAAAAAATAAATAAAACAACTTCCCCTTCCCCAAGTGAGGACATCTGTGAGAGGAAGAAATAAAAGGGATGAATTTTTTTTTCTTTCTCTGGCTGTTGATCCTCTCCTTTCTCAATGTAGTGCTTGAGAACAATATGAACGGAAGTTTTCTTCACACAGATGTGAAAAGCTAATGCAGTTGAGGCAAGGATTGTAAACCGACTTGGATTACTTTTTCATTATGGTAGACTGTGGCAAGCTTTTTGTGTAATTATAGGGATTCCTGAGCAGCTGAGTGAACAACAGGGAATGACACTGTTATGCTCCAGTACCCTAACTGAAGAAGGCTGTGGATGATCCCAAGAAATACAGAGAGCCATCTTTTGGTTAAAACTTGGTAAACATTGGTGTTCAAGTGTCTTTTTTTTTTTTTTTTTTTACCGAAGTATCATAAGGCGGTAGGACTGTAGAGCCAATTATTATACCCTAGCCTAATTGAAATTAGACTTATTTAAGTCAAACAAAGTATGTTAATGCTGATCAGCTGGAAACAGCTGTAGTAAAATGCAGATATCTAAAAGTAAAGCACATCTACAAACATTAAGGCTTTAAAACGTGGGGAATAAGTTGACATCTGCGCAGAGTTGTTGTTTTTCTGAATCTTGCATTGTTCTTGACAAAGATGAGTGTTACCAAGTACTTGCTCACTTCTAAACACACAGAAACTATCTTTTACAAGATTGCAAGGTTTGTAAACTGAGGTACCTTGTTTACGAGTAGCCACCAGCCCTCAGTCTTTGATTATTTTTTTTCCTTTCCCTTCTTGATGTGTTTAGTGCATTACAGAGTTCTTGAGATTTCCTTTCACTTTCTAATATACTTGCCTTTTTTTTTCCCCCTCCATCCTATATCTTTTAACTGTTGCAGTAAAAAATACGTTCTTTTGCCTTTTGCGTGCAAGTTCTTGATTCCTGCTTGGTTACGCTAGTCTGCAAAGATGTTCTTGTCTTGTTTGGTTCTCCTAAGATTCAGCAGGGCTTTTCAAAGAAGGCTTCAGGTGGTGTATTTCACAAGATAGGCTTTTTTGGGCAACTACACATCAGTAACTAGAGAATAGTTTTGCTCATCAGAAGAACCCTTTCAGGTTATGGATGACTGCATAAATTCTCTTACTGTTTCTCATTGCTGAACTAATAATACATTTTATTTCTACCTTTGAGTCAGTTTCCAAGTAGGAGTAGTTGAAGCATGGCTTAATTTTGTCAGGATATGATAGTTTCTATTACACTAACTTTCAAGGGAACAAAATTCATCTCAACTTACATTATATTCCAAGTGCAGTAACTCAAAGAAATATTCAGTGAGAGATGAAAATAATGAAGGGGAAAAAAACTGTAGTTGCAAAGTTAAGCATTGTTACTGTGTATTCAATATTGGTTAGTGTTGCATTAAAGCTAGACTTGTTTCAGGTTAAAATGATACTGTTTTGAAGGCAGAGTTTTGGGTGGGCTTTAATTTTAAAGGAAGTTGCATGCAAGCATCTGTATCTTAATAAAATTCTGAAGAAAAACAAATTGTCTCACATGACAAAGCTAAAGGCACATGGAGTAGATTTTAGATAGGATACTTCATAACTATTCCAAGGGTAAATTTTGACTCTACATTTGAAGTCAGGCAAGCATTGCAAAATAGTGATGTTTCACCTTTTAATACATTTTTGGGAAAGTAAGATGTAAGTCTTGCATTCCTACTTAATATCAAAGTTAACTCTCAATCTAGAAGGCAGATCAGTTGCAGGAAAAAAAAAAAACAAACATATAATTCAAAACAAACCCACATTTTGTTTCCCACAGGTAACTTGATAGCACTAGCTGTTTTCTTCAAACCAAAAAACATTGCACCAAACTGCAGCATGAAGTACCTCATTCATAAGTCTTTTCTCAACAGTATGACGCTTCCCTCTATATAGACAGAAAAGACAAATTAAATATGGCAGCCATATTAATTTAACGCTTTATGAGATGTATGTTGCAGAGACTTTCTTTCATCAAGTGTGATGCTAGATATATTTCATTCCCTTTTCTTACACAAATAAAGCTTTCTTTCTCATATATAAAAATCAATATAGTTAAAAAGAAATGCAGTTGAGCCTTCAATAAGCATCTGAACACCCCTTTCTTATTCACACTTAGCTAAGATCAAAGCTGTGGACTTGGGTGCAGATATACCGTATGGAAATAGAATTACTTCATCTTCTTTTATCATTTCAGTGCCACTTCCTCACTTTTATCTTTAGATTTTCTTGAGTACTCAAGCCTGGTACTGTCCATTTGCACAAGGGTGAACTTTATACCTGACATATATTTTTATGATGCTTATTATATAATGTCAGCTCTTTAAGAATATTTCTACTGAAGGACTTACTCCATGTGCAGCACACGGGGCACTCTTCAACTGTGCCTGAATGGTTGGGTCCAGCAGCTCTTTCCTGCTCTGGGATATATGAATGCCTTTTGTGTGCTTCCAGTCTGCACAGGGATTAGGCGCAGTTGTGCACCATTCCTCACCAGTGTTCTCCTGCATGGAGAGGAAACAGGCTCTTGGCCAAGTTGATGCCGTCAAAGACACCAGCAGATCCATCTTCTGAACAATCAGGACACCAAGATTCTGTGAAGCTATAAAAAAATGTGTTTACCATTCAATTTAAATATGCTTTTTTATTCCTCTCTGCAGTTCCACTTAGCTGTCCTTACCCAAGTCCATCCTAATAGAAAGAAACGCAGCTGAGCATGAACTTAAAATGAGACCTTTTAACTTAAAGACTGAATGTGGACTTCCCATGCATATCCAAAGTAATCTCAAGTGAGATTATTTTGTTATTCCCATACACTGGGAAGGAACTCCTACCCTGTATACAGTTTTGGGTTCCTCAAAAAGTATTTTGAAAAGGCAGGAGAGTTCACAAAAGTGCAGAAAGAATGGTAGGAGTTCTACAAAGCCTCTCTTGTAGTTGGAAGATTAATAATCCCAGTTTACAAACTGTAATGAAGGCAAGGCTAAGAGTCATTTCATGAGAGTCTGAAAGCCTTAGGGGACAGATTTCTGAGACCTGATACTTCTTTAAGTTTGCAGAAATAGATAAAATTGTATTCTGTGGCTGGAAGTTGAAACTAAGAAAATTCAAGCAAAGTGTAAAGTATTCATTCTTAAATCATCTTCATGGATGAAGCATCATCTTTAAACCTGTATTTTTAAAGGACCACTACAGTGCTTTTAGTAAATAGGGACTGAAAGTAGAAGGTGCTTGGTGATTCCATTTCCTGTGATATGAAACGGTGTGGTCAGACTGAAAGAGCTCTGGCCTGACAGTTCTGTTGATATAATTTCTTCTTTTGAAACTGTTCAACAAGCTTCACTGCTTTTTGTTTCTACTTTTTTTTGGGGGGGGAGAGTTATGGAAAATCAAATGAGATTCTGAAAACAAAGAACATTGCAGCAAGTAGGTTTGTTATCCTAGTGTCATAGAACACATAACTTAGCTCTGTGTTAAGTGAGAAATACATTATTTATTTTTACAATTAATCCAGCATTTCAGAAGAAACAGGCATTTTTCAGAATGCTTTTACCATAGAAAATGTAGCAGTCACCCTTCCAAATATATTTTGACAAATATTACCCTGGTCTAATGCATTAGTCACGGTCAGGCATCTTGAAATATCATCACCCACTACCATATTGAGCATGGCCTTATGTGATATCCTATGACAGAAAACTTTTTGAAAGGATGGGTATTCACAATTGTTTTAAAGATGGCACCTATCCGCCAAGCAGTTTCTAGACGTATAATGAACTGAAGAGACTAAGCTATAGCGTCCCTATTCTACAAGGTTCAGTCAGCTTTCAGCTGGGTAAACTTTCAAATATCTACTGAGTAAAGAATGAATGAACAAAATTTAGAAATAATTTCTTCTAAAAAGAAGGGCAGTCCTGTAATTAAAGCGGTAGTCCTGGACTGGAGATCTGGGTTCAGTTTCTTCTTTTGTACAGGGACTTATGCGAGATCCTTGACAAGATTTTATTCTTGTTCTGTACTGTGCATCCCACTATCCAGATCCATTGTGTGCCCAAGAAACATTTTAACTCTGCATGTGCCCATCACTTCCATATCTCTTGAAATTCACAAAGAAGCTTAGATGCTCACCTGCGAAGAAGCTCTGGTGGATTGCAGACAAGTGCCAGTCAGGTTGCCTGACCCATCAGGAACCTGGGAGACAAAGTGAAGTTCAAGGGAGGTAAAGTGCAGCAGCTGTATCTGTTCCCGAGTCTCTTATTGTTGCTCCACAGGGCTGTGACTGTGAACTACTCCAGGGGTATTAAACTACCCTGGCATTTTAATGTATGTCGTATTGGTCAGCAAATCACAGTCTGTTATGGTTTCACAGAATCACAGAATGGTTGAGTTTGGAAGGGTCATCTGGAGGCCGTCTTGTACAACTGTCCGGCTCAAGCAGGGCCACCTAGAGCCAGGACCTGTCCTGGCACCGTTTGGATAGCTCCAAGACAGAAGATTCCACAGCCTCCCTGGGCAGCCTCTGCCAGTGCTCACAGTAAAAAAAGCTTTTCCTGATGCTCAGAGGGGAGCCTCCTGTGTTTCAGCTTGTGCCTGTTGCCTCTGTGTCATACTGTCACCCTAGTAACACTGTGGCAAAGTATTAGTCTTCTTACTAGCATCATGTTTTGCATCTTAAAGGGAAGGCAGACCTTTGTAGAGAAACGCAGAAAAGCAGAGAAACTTTGTAGAGAAATGTGAGAAAAGCAGAAAAATGTAGTTCTAGATTTATTTTTGTCAGGTTCATAAGTAACTTTGTTACAAAAAGGACAGTAAAGAAAGATCACTAACAACTATCCTAATACCATGCTGCCAAAATATCCTAAACATACCAGTCCTGTTTCTAATGAAGTCAGATCATGTCTGATGTTTAAATATATTTTCTTTACTTCTGCCATTAAAAGCTAACTGTTGCATTTTTAATAGTATCACCTATTTGTCAAAAATCTAGGAGTGAGCAGAACGTGTGAATGCACTCTGCTTTCTACAGTGCAATTTCGGTGTTTATTCTGAAATACTAGTTGAAGCTATTCTAAACACAAAATGTTCTGAGCTATTTTACCAGCATTTCTGTGGATGATCTTTCTGCCTTGGTCTGGAAATAGGCAGACAGCTGTCATTTCAAGGTGATGACCTGTCTTGTTTCTTCAGAACCTCAAGTTTTCAGAGGGGCGGGAACTAATGATCTGCCTCCTGATATTTATAATGGATTCAAAATGCATTTGAAATTATATTTTTTTTTAAATGTTTTCTTTTCTCTAGAAAATACAAAGGATATTCTCGTGATACATGAAAAAGAAGCGGAAGAGTGGGCTCTGTATTTAAAATCTCTTTTTGGACACATAGTGAACGAAGGAGGAATCTTACTCTACAATCTAGAGACTTCATCTTTCAAGCACCAGGAGCTATTCTCTTTACCCTGTTATAAATGTAAACTCCTGATATTATCGTGTGGACTTCTTAACTGCCTGAATCGAAAGAGAAGTTATTTTCTGGAACAAGTTCTGAAACCTCCGGATAATGTGGTAATTCTTCTCTGTGGGGTAGAGAATTCGGAGATTCTTTATGAGATACTGACCTTAGATGGAGGCAGCAAAGAGATTTCAACTGATCAGGAACCTGAGGAATATCTCTCTGTTGTTACTGGAATTATTCAAGCAGGTAATCTAAAAACGAAAACTTTGTATGATTTTCTTAGCTGTATTAATGTAATTTGGAAGAGAAAAAAAAACGTAATTCAGATTTTCTGGAGAAATCTCTTGTTGGTCTAACAATTTTAGTTTGATGACACTGTTGTACTTTTAGTCCAGCTTCATTTTCACAGGGAAGCAGCTTTGGAAAGTCTAAAAGCTGCCACTGGCACCTGTGAATCTACCATCATTACTTCATGGTAAGATTGAAGAGCTGACATACACTTGTTTCTCTTTTTCCTGGGTTTACAAATCTCAGACACTGTACAAAACTACGGGTTTATGTTTCATCTCTTCAAAATGCCTTAATGTGGCAGTATAAATATCTTGTTAGATAAATCTGACAAAGTGAAAAATAATTACTGAATAGGACTCAGTTTTGTGGATGGCGTCATTTCCTGTGCAAGAGCAGAAGTTCCCTTACCCTTTTACCAACCCAAGTAATAAGTCTGTACTGAAGGACTAAAACTATCCAGTTTGTATGTGTTTACACATCCATGGAAACTACAAAGAAGCATTAATGTAAAAATTAACACTTCTGGAATGTAAGAAAAACCCAGTACTGAAATGGCAAAGTCTGTGCACATGGTTTAGTTTAACCCAAAGTTTAACTTTGCCAGGCTGCACAAATGAAAACCAAGAAATAGCTCTAGAAAGACAGATGCATGGGCAACTTTGGAAAGGCCATGTAGGTTGTGCACACATTTTGGGTAGATGGCTATGTGTTTTCCTTTGAGAGCATATTTACTACTGCTGCTTTGTAGTCTCTGGGTCTCGCCTCATCTCGGCTCTTGCTGTTTTGTCATGATTTTGTCTGCTAAGCAGAAGATTGTGCCTCTGTTTTTGTTACCTGCAAGGTGCTGTTTTACTGGAACAGGAGCTTGCACTCGAGAAAGACATCCTGCAGTTCAGGAGTTTTACTCAGAAATTAACTGGTTTTAGATGCAAATGAACAATCAAGAATATTCTTTTGAACACAGGGGTGGAGAGGCCCCAGCTGAGTCAGAATGACCTAGCTGAATATCCCTGGTGACTTGTGCTTGAACAGATAAGCTTAAGCATACTATCAGGCTTTCAAACCTGCCCAGAATGTGTCTATACACAATCTGGCTATATCAGATCAGTGCTTTCAAAACTGTTTTAGACTCCTCCTTCACAGCCACCTCCTATTGTAACATATTTTGCTCTTTGGTATTTATTAACCTTTTCCTCCGTATATATTTTTTTGTGACGTCTCTCAGACTTAAAGTTTTGGGGCTAATTACAGTTGCCTGGTTTGATTTCAGGAGGTGATGTTCGCAATTTCTCACTATGCCTGATAGTTAGCTTCAGATTGAAGGTCCTTGGCAGCTTTTTAGTGGAATGGAAATAGTGGGTCTATACTATGTATGTTTGTGTATATATAGGAAGGAAATTGGCCCAGAGACAGTCCGTTGACTCATGCACAGGAAATTGCAAACTATTCTGCAAAGATAAATAGTTTCCTAGAAGACAGATGATGTTTAGGTCTGTGCATTCGCAAAAAATATTTCTTGCATCTGCCCTTGGGATTTTACTTACATTGTAACGTCAGGCAACTAATAGGTGCTCAAATGATCTTTTCTTTGGCAGTGGTCAATATCAGCAACTTCAGAGACAAGTACAAAGCTGAATTAATCAATAGCTGTTGCAGGCCTCAGTCTCAGTGCGTACGTCTTTACCAGCGATGCATACACTGTGTCTGGGATCAGACAAGTTCAACTGACTGAAGCAGATCCAGGACTTGGAGTAGTGTTGCAGCCTGGTCCTTCAGGGTATAAGCCCTCGTCCATACACAAAGATGAGAAATGCTCTGACTCTGTTTTTTCTGTACTGGTGTGCCTTGGCCATCAGGCAGGCCATCTCAGATCAGTGTTTGGTAGGAGATCTCTGCACTGCTCTGTTGCACAGTGAAAGTATTCCAAGTGCAAGATTTGCTGTCACCTGCGTGTCTACTTAAGGTCTGTGGAATGAAGGTGTGCATGTCTTACCATTATTTACCTTTGCTTAAAGATAATGATTACTGCTTGCAGTGTCTGAATTTGATACTCTTCTGTAGAATCCTATTAAGCTCTTAGCCTTTTTGGTATCTGTGGCAGGGATTTTGACAGATTACACATCTGGGAAAAAGATTTTTCCCTTGCATTTAAAGTGGCTTGCTAAGGGGTTAAGTATACTTGGATTATTTTTCCTTTGGAGCACTTTTTTTATGCCTTTCTTCAGGACTGTGCGCTCACAAGATTTCCCATCTCTCTTCATATGGATCATCATCTTCTGTCTTTTTTAATTGTATTCAGTGCTGATCTCTTGTTCCATCTATTTCGGCTTTTGGAGATGGTGATTAAAACACTTTTGTGTATGTTCTTCGTGCTTTTCCATTCTTTTTTTTTCCCTAAGATGTTCATTGCTGTTAACTTGTTCCTCCATGCATTTATACCTTCTTGTCTTCTCAGTATTAACAAGAGACTCTACCAAAGTCTAAAAATGTAATGATTTGCTTTAATTACAGTGATTACATGGCACCACACTGTTGTGCACCACTGCAACTAAATTCTGTTAATCCCTTAGGACAATGGGCCATCAAGATCCTAGGCCTGGTTGACGCCAGGACTCAGGAGTGGCTTGTGGGTAGTTAGAACAACTGAAGATGGATGCAAAATTGGGTTGTTAACACTCTTCAGGACTGTGAGATAATAATGGCATAGCTTAGGTACTAGTAATCACCACCCTTTGACTACAGCTTTCTCCATACTCTGCAAAGTTCCCAGGTAAGTTCTCAGCTGTCTCTTCTTCCCTAGACGCTGTTCTCTTTGCACTGTCTCTACAGTCTGAGATGGAGTGCAAAATAAATCTAATTTTATATGCCCCCCAATTATTTTGCAAAAACCTATCGGCTATCAGATGATGCTAGCTTCATCTTGTTGGAGCAGGTAGGGCTCTTCATCTGTTAAAATTTCCTTTTACTTCTGAAGTAGTAGATATGCCAAAAAATTCTAGGCAAAACGCAATGCTCAGTAAAACTAAATAAAATGGAAAATGCAGGGGGTTTTGTACCCAGCAGAGAGCTTTTTTGCCCAGTAATGTGATTCAAACACAGAATATGAAGGGTTTGTCATTCCTGTTTGAATATGTTCTTGGAGGAGCAAGGGGGAACTGTGACATGGAAATCACCTTTTTAATATGTTTCCTGGATGGTGAAAGATTTTATTGTATTCACCTTATGCATGAAGAGGAACGCAAATATTTTTATTGTTGTCAAAAGATATCTTTAGCAGGACTTGTTCACAAAATACTTACTGTTTGAAACTGCTACATTCAGATTTAGAGTTTGTTTTGAATTTTATGTAAGAGCCTGTTGTCATAAAAACAGATAAATCTCTGGGAAAGAGTAGACCACTCAGAAATTATATTATTCTGTGTTAACATCTAAGATGGCCCAGCGTGACTCTAGAATTCTGAATTTTCTTTAACAGCTTTTCCTAATATTGCTGAAAGTAGAATCGGGAGACACATTTTGTTTGCATCTGTCTTTTCCTTTCGCATTTTCTTTCTACAACTTCTCCTTGGTCTGCTGAACTGTGCATACCCCTTTTTATATTAAATTGACATACTTTCAATGTATTAATTCAGTACTCTGAATTAATAGCCTAGACATAGCTGGGGTTTTTGGTTAGTCCTGAAACACTTCCACTTCAAATTGAGGCTAGCTGTATGTTTAAGCAGAGCATTTGTAGATACAGGTCTGCAGCTGGAGGTATTTACTTAGATCTTTAAATGTCCTGAATTCCTCCAGTAGTTATTTGTGCCTCAGTATTCATGTGCAATAAGAGAACAGGTCTTATCCAATACAAATAATTTTCTCTGACACTGTTTCTAAAGTGTGCTGACACTTTTATGAGACTTTTTGGGTGGGACTTCACAGTACAGCTCAGGAGTCACAGGTATCCATTAGGCTGCTTGCTGGTTTATTAGGTTTCATTGTTTACAGCTCAACAAAAGGACTCTAGACACTTCCACCCTTTTCTCTAAGCAGTGGTATCCCCTTTTATTTGCCAAAAACATGGAGATAATCTACTTTTATAAAATTTGATCGTTGAGAACCACTCAACAAGCCTACATGTATCCATTCATTATCTGCTATTCTATTGAAAAGTGAGAAGAGGTACATAAAGTAACATAACTCAACTAGAAAACTGTATCCACAGTCTTTGACAGCCCAGGAAAGATTCTCAGAATAACTTTTACCTGAGACAGCAACATGCCATTGATTTCTGATTGCTCTTAAAAAGTATCCAGTGTACCTGCACACAGTTTTAATCACCAAGAGGAGTAATGCTAAGAAAACTACTTTTGCAACCACCAGTAAGGTACAGATCTGGAGTAATGAGATACTAGCATTGGGTATTTGTCTCTAATAAGTATAAGTAGGACAAACTGTCTGGGAGCTTTAAGTAAGACTTAACATATGCAAATCTTCAGCCTGCTTCAGATGTGGGGCTGATTTCCATTGTGCAGGTCACAGAGAAGAGAAATAAATCACTGTATTTTTACCATAAGCTTTTATAGTATCTGTCTCTTGTTTCATTTCTAGTACAGTGGCATAGATTTTTATTGGACTTGTACCAGGAATTTGGGTATGATGTTGAATACTGGATTTGAATCCGCTGCTTTGCTTGGAAAATCCGGTAAAATCCTTTTCATGTTGTTACTCAAATATGAGTAATTAATGATGATGGATTTTCTTAGGCTGTCAGCAAGACTTGTGCTCATGAGCTAAAGCCCTTCGTTTAAGTGGGAACTTTACCATTATCTTCAGTGGGCAAGTGTTTCACTTAGATTTTGACACTGACTTGTAGTCTACAATCAAATGAAGCTAAAGTACTAAGAAGAACCAAAGTTGAAGAGGAAACAAAATCACTAGAATTTTGGGGTTTATTTGTTTGTGAATACTGAATACAGCATGGGTTTGTGTGTGTGTGTGACTTAGTCTTCGTTGTAGATTTCTGACATGGACACGCAAGATTGAGTAAATAGAGGGGAAGCAGGTAGGTGGTTCTGGCCTCATTCACTGCCAGGGAAGGCTACAGTAGATGAGACCACACAGTTGTGCCTCCCTTCCCTCCTTCCCCAAGGTATTTACATTCAGACAGTGCATACCACTGTTGGTGCTTTCAGGCAGTGATGTCATCTGCTCATTGAGGAGCACCTCAAATGCCAATTAAACTGTTTTATTAAAAGAAAAATAATCTGTATGTATTTATTGTAAGCAGAAGAGCAGAAAGGGCATTTTGTGAGCTGAAGTGTACTATGGTATGGTCCTCATTTCCATTTTGCCCTGCCAATGAGTCTTTGAACTGCTCTGCAGGGACTGCTGTTAGGTTAACAGATTAATAAACCTTCCTGAGATGTTGTGTTTCTCCATCTCCACACAGAATAATTGCTGGTATGCCAATGCAGTGTTGGGGATTTGTAATGGGGATGACTGTCAACAAGAAATTGTGGTTAGTGTCACTAACTTGTTTCATTTGGCACGTGATCGTGGCTATTTCAAACCAGAAGAGAAACTGAAGTGGCAGCCTGGAGGTGGCAAGCATAGATAGGATGTTGAGACTACCGTCCCCTGCCACTTAAACTGTTTGAGTTCTTTGTTCTTTCTTCTCTTATTTCTGCAAAATCCAGAGAAGACTTTATTTGTTATATAATCAGATTTCTTAGCAGCTCACGTTTCAATCTGTCTAGGCAGTCATGGTGACCTGTACCCTTGGATTCTGAATTCACGCATCATGAATCTGTTCTTTTTCCTCTTATTTTTGACACTAATTGGATGAAAACTGCTTACACCTGGAAAAGTGAATGCACTGACATCTTAAAGTGAATGTTTTTTAACAGCATTTAGGACAAGCTCATAAAGAGTTTTATTAATAATAAAAGTCAAATGACTTGAACATAAGCATTACTGTAACAGCATGTACTAATTTAAATTAATATACCGTGATTTTACTGTTGTTTATTTAGGTTATAAATTTTTTATTTTTAAAATGAATTAATGGATTTATCAGCATTAGTCTGCTCTTTCAAGGCTGCAAGTGGACATCATCCAAATTTATGTCTTGTTTATGGCAGAACAGTCATCAGTCAGTATTTAGTTGCAGTTGTAAGGCTATTTCTAAAGCTTACAAATAATTTAAGTTTAAAGTTTCCAGCAGGTATTTTGCAGCTAGAACTGTAAAATGGCTTTGTGAATCTGTTCTCTTACATGTCGTTCATGTAATGTATTATTGACTCTCATTGGGTTTTACACTGTGGTTACTAATCACAGTTACTGAAAAGTTATTTTTAGAAGGCGTCT
>VYZM01007868.1:0-65326 GCA_013398915.1 Dromas ardeola
GCAAAGGCAGGGACTGGGAAAATCAGGAACCACCCACTGTAGGAGGAGATCAAGTTCAAGACCATCTAAGGAACTGAAGGTGCACAAGTCCGTGGGACCTGATGAGATCCATCTGTGTGTCCTGCGGGAACTGGCAGATGAAGCTGCTAAGCCACTCTCCATCATATTTGAGAAGTCATGGCAGTCCAATGAAGTTCCCGCTGACTGGAAAAGGGGAAACATAATCCCCATATTTAAAAAGGGAAAAAGGAAGACCCGGGGAACTACAGGCTGGTCAGTCTCACCTCTGTGCCCAGAAAAATCATGGAGCAGATCCTCCTGGAAACTCTGCTAAGGCACATGGAAAATAAGGAGGCAACTGGTGACAGCCAACATGGTTTCACTAAGGGCAAATCGTGACTGACAAATTTAGTGGTCTGCTACGACAGTGTTACAGTGTTGGTGGATAAGGGAAGAACAACTGAAATCATCTACCTGGACTTGTGCAAAGCACTTGCCACCGTTCTGCACAACATCCTTGTCTCTAAATTGGAGAGACATGGACACTGAGATGGACCACTCAGTGGATAAGGTATTGGCTGGATGGCCACACTCAAAGAGTTGTGGTCCACACCTCAATGTCCAAGTGGCGACCAGTGATGAGTGGAGTTCCTCAGGGGTTGGTACTGTGACTGGTACCATTTAACATATTTGTTGGCGACGTGGACAGTGGGATTGAGTGCACCCTCAGCAAGTTTGCCAACAACACCAAGCTGTGTGGCGCCGTCGACACACTGGAGGGAAGGAATGCCATCCAGAGGGACCTGGACAGGCTTGAGAGATGGGCCCATGCAAACCTCATAAAGTCCAACCAGGCCAAGTGCAAGGTCCTGCACGTGGGTAGGGGCAATCCAAAGCACAAATACAGGTTGGGCAGAGAATGGCTTGAGAGTAGCCCTGAGGAGAAGGACTTGGAGGTGTTGGTTGATGAGAAGCTCAATACAAGCCAGCAATGTGTGCTCACAGCCCAGAAAGCCAACCACATCCTGGGCTGCATCAAAAGAAGCATGGTCAGCAGGTCGAGGGAGGTGATTCTCCCCCTCTACTCTGCTCGCATGAGACCCCAGATCAAGTTCTGTGTCTAGCTCTGGGGCCCCCAACATAGAAGGACATGGACCTGTTAGAGTAAGTCCAGAGGAGGGCCATGAAGACGATTAGAGGGCTGCAGCACCTCTCCCCTGAAGACAGGCTGAGAGAGCTGGGGTTGTTCAGCCTGGAGAAGAGAAAGCTCCAGCCAGACTTTATAGCAGCCTTCTAGTACTTAAAGGGAACCTACAAGAAAGATGGTGAGGGACTCTTTATCAGGGAGTGTAATGATAGGACGAGGGGTAACGGTTTTAAACAGAAAGAGAGTAGATTTAGATTAGATATTAGGAAGAAATTCTTTACTGTGAGGGTGGTGAGACACTGGAACAGGTTGCCCAGAGAAGTTGTGGATACCCCGTCCCTGGAAGTGTTCAAGACCAGGCTGGATGGGGCTTTGAACAACCTGGTCTAGTGGGAGGTGTCCCTGCCCATGGCAGAGGGTTTGGAACTAGATGATCTTTATGGTCCCTTCCAACCCAAACCATTCTATGATCTGGTTTATATGATTCTATTACACAGACCAAATGACTGACTGTAAGCGAAGCAGGATGTGTTGGTGTGTTTTAAAAGGCTTTCCTCCTTTTTTATTAACTTCTTGGTGGAGGCTGCGTGCAAAGACCAGGCTCTGAATCGCTCCAAGCAGGAAGGTGGCAGAGGAATGGACAGCTGAATCAGCTAGAAGGGCTATGACTCAACAGCAAGCAACATTATACCAGCAGGTATAGAGGTGAAACAGGTGCCAGCAGGTGCAGTGAGAAAGGAGAAACAAAATGGCTTGAGTTGATATGTAATTTTAAGTAGAACTGACCGAAATTAAAAACACTTTGAGCAAATAAAGGCATTGAAAAACATAAAGGAGAATATTTTCTAAAACCACAGTAGTGGCAGGAGTCTCTATCTATGCCCTTACTCCAGCCCCTCCGTTTCCTCCTCCCCTTGTCCCCAAGCCCAGCCCTAACATGTCTCCTGCATGACCCCATGCAAAGGGGGCAAGGATAGCCCACAGGCAGGCTGGGGCTGTCGTCTGCATTCCCGCAGCAGGACAGATCCTCCCCACTTCCAGAGTTAACCTCTAGAGCTGTAGTGCCTTACTCTTTCCCCTTCCTACACAGACAAACACAAGTGGGTATCTCTGCACGCTTCTTACAGCTTTTGTAATCTAAGTAAATTTCTCTTCTTTCTGTCAACCAGAAAAATCAGTCTTTTATTACGCAGTGAAGAATTAGAATATTTCATAGCTTATATGCCTGATATTTAGCTTATAAACTAAAATTATTTGCAAAGCACATTTTTTAAGAACGCCATTAAGTCCTTGTCACAGATCACCTCAACAGAACAACGTGCCACTTTCACATTTTTGGCTGAAAGACATTAATAATAGAAGGGATCTGTTGATTATCTAATGTGACTCCTTTATCACACATCTACAGGACTCCCCTAAATTAATTTAGGTATCAAGGCCAATAGTGTAGCTAAGCCAGACTGGAAACTGATCATGGTTTCAAATTATCATCTGTTCAGAGAAAGTCCACTGCAGTCTTCAGTAAGTTTTTCCAGAGGTCAGTTCCCTTCTTTGTGATAAGTTACTTCAAGACTAAATTTCTCTAATTCCAGAGAATGGATTTTTGCCAGAGAAATTAAAGATGCCTTTGTACCATTTTTCTGTTCTTTAGTAAGTCAGAGTTTGAACTTTAGTCTCTCATTTTCATCATATTTTCCAGTCCTTTAAGCTTATTCAGAGTTCCGGTCAAACCCCCTTTTTTTAAAGAAAATGAAATAAATAATAAGATATTAAAAATAAAAAAGAACAAAATCCTTTAGAACAGGTTACCATGAGCAGTGATGAAACACGGCAGTGGAGGCTGCTGGATCCCAGCACGGGCACGTGGGGGTGGCTGTGCAGTGCCCCACTTTCTCCTCCATCAGATGCACAAAGCCCCAAGCCAGACCTCGCCAAGGAGCTATGGCCTGTGTAGCACCTTCCCTTTTCTCTCACAGTAAATCTTCGCCTGAGTAATGCAAGCTCCCTGCTTTTATTCATATTCTCCTGATTATAGTCCAATGATCATTTTAGCACTTTGGCCGTGGAGCACCGCGGGAGCTCCATGTGTATCTGATTATCCATCATAAAATCAAATCCTTTTCAGTCCCTATTTCCCAGCATGGAGTCTCTTCCATCCTACAAGCGTAGCTCACACTGTTCCTCACTGCACAGGCTTCCAAAAAACATCTTGTTCCATTTTGTAAAGAAATTCAGATTGCTCTCTGTCACTCACCAGCCTTATTTATCATTAGTTCTCCACCAGTTTTAGTGATATAACAAAACTTCATCAACAAAATGTCATGTTTTCTTGTCTCATTAATAAAGATAATGTGGGGGGGGAAACCTCACAAGAAACAAACCCTCACCATGATAGTTCCTTATTTAGAGTTATAAGACCTATTAATTTTTAATTAAATTCATAAACGGTAGGTGCATTTTCTATTACTTTATTTTCTTAACAAAATGTCTTCTGGTGTGAATGCATGTCCTTTCAAAAAGTTTATTACATCAACGATATTATCTTGATTGAAAAGAACTAGTAATCTCATCAAAGGATGGTATCAAATTAGGCTGACAAAATTTATTTTTGCAAAGTTAATGTTGATGGACAGTAATTGTGTTTGAGCAATCTCAATTTGATAGGCCCTAATTTCCCGAGTTTGTCCTGTTGCCATTTTTAAATATTGGCACAACATTAGATTTTTCCCAACTTGAAAATTCCCCCGTTTCAATACTGTAATCATCAACATTAAATGTCCATGGGGGTCTTTTGCTAATTCTTTTAAAACTATCAGATGCAAGGTAATTAGACATGCAGATTTTAAAATGTCTAACTTTAATAAACTGCTGTGTAACTGGTTAAAATTAAAAGGACTACATCATCATGTCATATGACTCTACCATCTGGCTTTCCCCAAATGCAGACACGGAGTGAGTGAGATTCTGCTTTTCATGAATTCTTGTTAATTCTGCTGCCATCACACAGTCACAGAACAAGAATATTACCAGGATTCCCAGTACAGCTGAACTCCTTTGACTACCTTTTCATTCTTAAATCTGCTAACCACAGATTTTGTCTTTAACATTTTGCTTCCACTATCTACTTTCTAAAATCCAAGACAGTTGTTATTATGACTGTTCCAGCTCTTTTCTTTTTCACGTTTCACTATGATTTATAGATGCTTTTCATTTTACTTTGACCCGTACTGTTCTTTCCTTAAGTCACTGTGACAACATCATTCTGAAATATGCAATTTGGGCATCTAGTAAAATGTTACTCAACAATGGACAATTATCTTTCTCATTTTTTTGTTTACATTTTCTCCAGTTGATTGTCTCAAAATTATTTTCAGCATTATTAAATTGTCCTTTTCAAACTCCCAAGAATATGTATTCTTGGCAGAACCCACAATAAAAATGTAATCAAGATAAAATCAGCTTCATCTATTTTTTCAGTTCTGTAATTAACTCTTCACTTCATAAGGGCCCACACAGAATTTTGTCCCATTAGATACAATTTTTGTTTATACAGAAAATTGTTAAGTATAATTTTAAAAATTCAAAGGGTGCCTTAAAATCAGCAGCCTATGTCACATGTCTTTCAAACTGATGTCAACCCATAAAAATATGTGTTCTTGCTACATACTGTAGCTCAGTGGCTGCACAGCCATTTCCCATATTCTCAAGTGGTTTTGGACATTTCTAGCAGGCCAAAGCTAACAATCTCTCTTGTCCTTTGTCAATGTGACTTTGATCCTACTGAATCCTTCTCTTTTTTTATCAGTGGTCAGTAATTTGGACTTCAGCAAGGCAATTTTATAACAGAGTGTCTCTCCTACTGCTGCATTCTTCTTTTCAACATAGACTGCTACAACCAATAATTTTAACACTATTAGCATGGGAATCTTCCTATCTGTTTTCAGAAGACCTAGTTTTATGCTTATAAATGAGAAAATTCCACTATGTGTATAGCACGTAACATGAAATGCTGTACATATTAGAATAAAATAAGTTGTAATTAAGCTATGTTATTAAACATTTTTACATCTAACTGTTATTGTTATATTGGCCATAGATAAGCTCAGATAACTTAACTGAAGTCAGCGTGAAATTCTAGAAAAAGCAGATATTCCATATTTTCATTTTCGTACAATATTTCCATATTTCCACACTTCATTTTCGTACCATCGTTCTACCGGTTATAATGAGTATGAAGTATGACTGAGTGTAGACAAACGTGTTAAGGGCTTCTATTAGCAAATTTCTTGGTACAGCTGTCATTATTTTTTTTAAGTTGCTATGGAGACTTACTAGTTTGAGGCATCACTGTTTCGATGATTTTCCATAGCAATACTGCTTTGGCTCCAGTGCACACCCCAAAACAACTGTGAATGTCTTCCAGGATAATTTATCTCCAGTTGAACATAATAAAATATCTACACAATTGCCTACAATATGGTAGTACGCAATAAGATTTGCTAAAGGATTGAGCTGATGACCTACTTGCTAAAACTATTGTTAGGTAGAACAAGTTTCATAATTAAGATTTCAGTAAAAGAACAGGTAAAAATACGTAGCTGGGAGAAAATAGGAAAGGCAGAGTATTTTGTCAAAAGAATATTTTTATGCTTTCTCAAGAATTTAGATTTTAAACCTCAAGACCAGAATGACCCTGGTAAATCTCAGACTTCTCGGAAGTTAAAATATTCAATACTGCCAGGTTTCTTCTCTTCCTCTTTATGCTCAGACAGAAATAACTATTTTCTTTTTCCTTTTTAGATAATTGTTTCTTTGTGGAATTGCAGAAGGAATACATTTTAAGAATTGCATAGCCCAGTGGCAATAGTGTCAAATGACAAAAATCATAAACTACCTTTATATGGACAAAGCATATAGCTATTATATGGATGAATGAAAATCTCACAGTGCAGCTGTGTAAAATATTCTGTTCTGAATTTAAAACACTCAGGGCCTGATATGCCTTTCACCCTCTGCGCAGAGATATAAACAGCCAGGAGTAATTGGTTTTACGCCAATGGAAGCAGAGTGCAGGAACTCACTCCAGGCTGGGAGTGAGATGGACCTCGCCTCCCAAAAGTGCTAGGAGGGGTTGGAAAAGCACTGAAAAGTTTACTTCCCGCCATTTGTTTTCACTGATGTTCCTCGGCCTTTGGTTGCAGCCTCCACCCCTGTCTTCCCTTTTTACACATTTGCTTTAGTGACACTTTGTTAGAAAACCCAATACTGGCCAAAATTTTCAGGATGAACAGCCACCCAATACAGCCTTCTAGTGACACAACAGGAAAGCAGTTCAAGTGAAAACCAAAAGGAAAGTTAACCACAGAAATTTTTGCCAGTCCGGTGATATTTCAGACTGTTCAGGTCAGTGATTCAAATATCTGATTCATTATATGGAAAGGCCACAGAACAATAACTTCTGTTGAGGAAGAGAGGACGAGGTTCTCCTTTGACCACTTAGCCCCATGACTTCCACCCTCTTGGTGAGCAGGAGCAGAGCAGATGTCCTCACACCAGCCTGCAGCCCTCAAGCGGGGCTCTGAAGGAGCAACAGCCACCCCATTCCCTCTTACTTCTCATTGTTCCTAACATCCACACACCTGGCTTGCTTTCCTGCAGCTCTCGGCTAACTAAGGCTGGATATTTTTTATAAGTGTAGCTTTTCTTTGCTAGTTTACTGAAGTCTATTGATAAAGAAAACCAATAATAAATAAATAAAGAAACCTTTCTGTTTTTCTCTTAATAATTTTATTTCACTATTTGGACGAAGCACCAATAGGCATCTCCAATTCTTTAGATGTGTCCTGCTTTTTATTTTCCTAATGTTTCACATTGCGTTTTAATTTTGTTTGCAGGTGTTTTGCTTGCATTGCCAATACTTTTTCCATTACTATACCCCTTTGTAAGCACGCCCAGACCACATGATGCTCTTCTAAGAACTTTTTTTCTATAAAATTCATGCACAGTGTGTGTAACTGAGTTTTCACCTCAACAACTTCCCTTTTTGCTGAAAAAAAAAAAAAAAAAAGAGCATTTCTCTTCAAGCAACCTGGACTTCCTGCATGCTAGAGATACTAGCTTATGGCAAGCCTGCATTGGGTTGCAAGCCTCTGAGTGGGTTTTGAACTTGTAACTAACAAACTGAGTGGCCAAACTGGTGCTATGGACACAGATGTGTAAGTTAATTAAATTCTATGACAAGGAAACTGAATAGCACTTGCATTTATAACCATGTGGGAAAGTCTTATCAGCGTATGACATACAGCTTAATTTTTTTTGAAAACAAGCTTACATGGAATATCTCTATTGCAATTCAAGAAGGTAAAGATGCAAGATTGCGGCACCTGGTGTGTATAGGCACTGTACAGAATATGTGGGACTCATACACACTGTATTTTCTCTAATACAGAGTATGTTGACAACATAGAGTGGAACATGTAACCAAATAAATCAGTGCGGTTCGATAGCACAAATCTGGCACTTTTTGGTCTGCAGCATGAAAACAGTCGGTATTTTAAGGTTAAGGGTGGATTTGTGCCGCCAATCATTTTAGTTGTTTATATATGGACATCAAAATGACTGAACTGTGTCGGACCATGGGTTCATCTAGTCTAGTAGCCTAAAATGGTCCCTCCAAATTCATAAAATTACCCTCTAGACCTATAATAGCGTGGGAAAATTCTGCTTACTTAAGTAATGTTTTACTTTGAATAAAAATAGTCTGTGATACATGACAATAACAGCACAGGTAAAGTCTGAAGTATCTATCCATTCAAACACTATTAAGAAGTGAAGAGTGGGCTTTTTGGTATTATTTCAGCCTCTGAAAAGAAAAGCAAAATCAACATCAGTGTGTAAGACGGTAATAGCTAAGAACTGGAAAAAAATTGTAGCTTTCTGATGAAATTGTTCCTAGCCTAGGATAATAAAAGCATCGTACTTACAAAAGGATTGCATTAACAGTTTTGAAAAAGTGTTCCTGCAATATCTCAAACCTTTCAGGAGGAATACCCCAGAAACTGAGATATGAACATTTGTTTCTGCCCAGCAATTAAGTCATATTTTGCAAGGAAATTTTTAATAATTTGTGTCAGTCTGAATTCATACCAGCAAGTCAGAGGCAGCTCTGAAAAGCACTCTTGTACAGAAGTGATCTGAGACTATGAATTATTATAGACTAATTGCACCCAAACAATTGATCCCTATAGGCACAGATGGACTCTCCCCTCCCAGAGACTGGTATGTGTCCCAAAATGAAATAGGCATAAACTGAATGAGATTAATCAGCATGAAACAGAAAGCTCAATGAGAATTCCATGCAAAGGGAAATATGCCCTTAAGGCTCTAATCAATCAGAGCCGAGTATGATTAAGAACCATGAAGAAATGACTAAAGCTCGGGGGTAATGGTATTTGAGCGAAGGTATAGCTCTGCTTGCACATCCTGACTTTTGACTACTTAACTGTGTAATTCTACGTTTGCATAGTACATTGCAGGAGCACATGTATTGACACTGTGGACATCAGCAAGGAATAAAATTAGGACTAATAAACAAAAAACACAACTAGCTGCTACAGTTCATTTTAAAGGACTCCATCTACTGAATATATGGGACCAGATTTCATTACAGTCACCTCAGGAGATACCCAATTGCCTGTGGGCTTTGAAAACGCTGGCCAAGCTCTGCCTGGCCGGTGCACGGGGCGAGGGCGTACCCGTGGTCACTCTGCCTTCTTGCAGATGACCTGCAATGGGAACAAAAGACGGCTGCCGACCGACAGGCAAAATGAGATATCAATCACAATAAATTGTGCAGATTCAATCCTCCCCTTTCTTACAGGGAAAAAATGAAGAAAATGAACATGAAATTACTAAAACTCCACTGAGATGAACAGAATAGTTCCAATCTCATTAAAACTGTTCAGAAAGTGGCTTGTTTTTTTTTTTTTTGCCATATGACATCTTCATATTAAAAGACTGACATCTTCACTTATGTCAATCTTCTGTTCCATTTTTGATTTTTCATAGAACGAAGATAATCCTTCACACAAAAATCAGTATAAATGAAAAACAAATGGTTTGCCAAAATCAAAATAGGTTCCTTTTGTGAAAACAGGTTGGTTTTGGTTTTTTTTAACTAAACAGAGATCATCCTTTAAGATAGCTGTCATGAGAAAATTTTAACCAGATTCTCCTGTGTTTCAGAATCTGAACAAAAGTATTACATTCCTTCTGTAGCGGTTACACTTGATTTACCTTTATTTTAGGTTGTCTTCACAGGTAAAACAGATGTTGAAATACAGATTTCTTTACAGTAAAATGAGTTGGAAAATGCAGGTAGGCATCTAATGATACTTCCAATGGCATTGAGCTACGTAATTTCTATGGATAGGGGAAAGATCCTTTTACTCCGTATTTCAGGTCCAGGTAGCATTTGATACTGGAACTGACGCAAGGGATCCCGAGTCATTTGAAGTATTTCACCTCCTTGTGGCGACCCCACACGCTTTGCAGCATCTATTATTGAGGAGCAACGGGGAGCCGGAGGTTGCCCCTTTTGCAGAACAACAGGTGAAACCAACCCGTCCATCCCTCCTTTTGACCAAGTAGCAACGATGCCTCAGGAAAGGCTCTGCCAAATGTGGCCACGAAGCGATTCCTAAGGTTGCAATTTGCTCTTTTGGGGTGTTAGTTCTTCTTCTCAAGTAGATGATCCTTAGACTATAAAAACCTCCTGTTTCTGCCAGCTAATGTGGGAAATCCTTTTGTTCAAGTTGCAGGTGTCTGCACAGTAAAACTGAAAATCTGGATCCAAACACAGCTGATGACTCATTTGGAAAGCTGCTACAGCCACACATAACAGGACTTGTAATAGCCTTCTTTTTTTTAAAAAAAAAAACCAAAAACAAAAACAAACCAAAACATTTTACGTGCAAAAATGAAAGTGGATTTTCCTTCATTTATGTTACTGAGCACTATATTCACTGTTGTGTTGTTCCTGCATAGTGAATTTTATGACTTTAAACTCTGAAGGTGAAAGAGTAAGAAGTCATCACCTCACTCTTGCCATGAAAATATCTTAGATTAAGTGCAAATATAATTCTTACAGTAGATGTGCATTTGGTCTGTATTATGTTAATTATACTTCTGTACATCTGCCACCCAGTTAGCTCCCAATATAGCCACACAGCTAAAGCCACTGAAAGGAGAAAATAAATCGTAGTTCTAATAAGAGTTCAAAACTCCGTAACAGAATTTGCTGGAAGAATATGAAAATAATTCAAGCTGGAACAACTCTGGAATAAAAGAGAGTATTTCAGTATGTATTGAAACACAACCTAAAAATGCCAGTAAAGCACTATGCTTTTTCTATTATTTGAACTGCTAGAAGTCTCTGTACTCTCTAGAGTATAAATAAGTTTTCAATCCTAGTAAAATCGCAGCATGTGTATTTTTCAGTGTGGTATACTTTAAGTTACTGAACCTCTTTTTTTAAATTGACAACTGTGTTTATAAAACACCAGAACTGACTCAAGAAACATTCAAAATATCAACACTTGTCCTTTAAAGACGAGGCCTCAGGAGAATTAATTAATCAATATTCTATCTCTCCAACTAAGATCTTATCACTTGGAGTGTGTGTGTGTTTATGTTTGTGTGTGTGTTCTAAGATATTAGCACAGGGTGTTTGTTAATCAGCTTGCTTCAGGAGAATATAGAGATGGGGGAAAGAGGGGTTTCTGTGTAAAAAGTCAGAGACAAAAGCTGGTAACGCACATCACAAATTCACATTTTTGCTGTATTTGTTTGCTACTGGACTTGTTCGGAGATTCTAGGTTAATAGTAACTGGTTAAAAATAAGCACACAGTAACTGCAGAAGCTCCAGTTTTCCAACTGCTATTGTAAGGAAGGCAATTGTCCTACATATGCAGTGTAACCCTGGAAGTGAGAGAGCTGTATTAGCATCTCTACTCATGACTTTCTGAACACTGCATGATGAATGACTGTTTGGGGAATCACTCCCAGCTGTTTGTTTGTTTTCTCTTGGAGATAGGAGGCGTGTTTGACCCTGTTATGTTATCTCTGCAGCATAGCTGCAAAGCAATTCCAAGAAGCAAGATAAATTAATTTTTAAAAGATAGCACATTCTTCCATGTGACACACAGAAGACAAGTCACATTTCAGCTTTGAGTTAGCTTATGAAAGCTATCTTCTAGTTATAATAAGTAAGACTTTAACTGCAGGAACATGACAAATAAGCAGAGGAGGCCACAATGCCTTCTTAAGAGTTGCAAGTTGCAACTTGAAAGTATGAGCTTCAAAGTATTGGCTTGGGTTTCAGTTGTTTTGCCACATGTGACACGCGACACACGTGCGACGGGTCATTTATGGTCATGAAAAGCAGGTAGGAGATACTACAACTTAACCCTGAACTCAAGGAAAGAAACAGTTAAAGAAAGTATATGTGCCTGGTCATGTCCCTACAGTAACCCAAATAATCATACCAAAAACTATCACAGAATGGCACAGTATTCATTCTTCTTAAAATAATTTCTATTGGTTCAGCAGTAATTTCAAATTACTGATATGACGTAAACTTGATAACAATTAAAAAAACCCACAGTGTTCTTTACAGGGTATCAAATTAATTTTATGTTTTCTGTTACTCATTTAAACAGAGTGGCTTACTTTTGCACAGATAAGGAGCAGTTTCAGGTACACAAACAGCAACACATCTGAAAGGAGCCTTATTCCCAAAGGGGTGGTAGCCAATATCCCTTGGACTAGGTCAATATATCCTTTCCAAGGTATTTTCTTTTTCAAAAGAGTTTTGGTTATGTCTTGAGATTATCACAAAGGAAAGAAGGACAGGTTCCAAAGGCTTTCAGAAACTGTGAGTTTAAGAAACATAGTAACACACACATTGTTTGATGTTCATATAATAAAAACTTGGAGTGCACGGCAGAAACTCAAACTCCAAAAATCAACAAGAGATCTTCAAATATAATGCCAAGAATGTCAAATTCATCCTTTGCTTTGGTATAGTTACAGCAAGTGAGTGTTTTAGAGAACAAAGGCAACTACCCAGAAGCCAGCTGTGTACATGTTTTTCTCACGAAAACAGCTGCTGCATTTGACTATGCCACTAAGAAAGAAAGAGTCTCCTCCTCTCCCACTGGCCACTATATAAAGTAGCTTGCTGTAATTGCTGCATAGCACTTGGCAGTTCCAGGCATGGTAACAGTTAGCATTAATAAAAGTAGAAACTGTTCTCACAGTTGCGTGTCTCACAGTCGCATGTGTGAAACGTATCACATTTAGTGTAGGCAAACCGGACATCTACAGTACAGATGACTGCAGATTGTGACAGAACAAATATGTTCAGCTAAGTGTGTATCCACGTGGCCGCATACAGCATCCGAAGTTAAGTAATTATGTAGTAAGAAAATATACAAGTATGATGATTACTGAAATTACTACTTATTTATTTCGTGTTCTTTCAGAGCTCAGTGTTGCACTAATAAAAATTAATAACTTTGAGGGACTGTTTTAATTTAAACATGAATGTCGTACTGCATGAAAGATAATGTGGCCGCGTGCATATTTAGATATATTTTTCCTTATACCTTCATGTGTAGGGAGGGAATGAGTCAGAGTAGACCGCATACAGCTCTATCTGTACCTGTCTATTCCCAAAATATCACAACAAATATTTAAGGATCTTTTCAAGCGACAGAAGTAAAGGTCAGGGTCGCAGCAAAGGGCAGTTTGTGGAGGAGGGGATTAGCATTTCTCTAAGTGATTTCCTTGACCATCTATTTTTTTATATCCTCCATAAACAGACCTCTCTAATTTCAAACACATTTTTTGAATTCTGCAGAGAAGTCAGTTCTAAAAAGGTATCGTCCAAAATAAATGTTTTTCTTGGCTCATACATCAGCTATCCTATCTTTTCTTTTCTAGTATAGATACGGTGGGAGAAGGCATATGTGTATGTATATTCTGTATACACACAAATATCAGTGTAGCCTCTATTTAGCATTCTGTACTCACACACTACTTATGCAAAGGTATTGATGGGAGAGCTTTGCTACTAAGATTATTTTTTTTTGTCTCTATTTCATTGAAAAATAATTATTTAATAGATTGATTAAATTAGCATTTATCTGTTTTATCTGGCTAGTAGAATGTCAGAAGAAAGTTCCAGGTGCTCAGCTCCTTTACAAAACAGATCTTTATTTTGCATATCCAAATAGAGGGCAATTCTCCAGCATCCCATACACACACAGAATTCTCCTCTTTAAGCAGTTGTAAACTGTGTGCTAGGTCATCTCTGAATTCATACAGACTGCATTCACTTTTCATTTATTTTTAAAGATTGCTTTTAGATTAGAAATTGGTAAATGGCTTTGTGGAAGGGTGACCCTTCCACTGCCACCCTCTGCCTTGTCACCACCCAGCAATAAACAGCTGCTTCTAAAAGCAAACTAAATATGATGTTTCCTAAAGATTGTAATACAAAGCGCTCATTTCAGTTTTTCTTCCCACTTGTGTTTTGGCAAGAAGTTTTCCAGGTTTCAGATGAAATTCCTCAGTAAATAGTTTTCTCTCTCACAAAATGTGTGGCCAAAAAGCATAACAAACCTGATTCTCAATAGCTTTTCAGTTCAGGTCCTCACCTACCATTTTGCAAAATGAAGACAGACAAGGAAAACAAAACCACTGATCTGAGAGCAACCCACAGCCATCTAATACAGGTATAATTTATTCCCATTGAAGCTGCTGCAGATGGCACCACATTCTTCTCTCCCTACATATGATACATGGCTCAGGAAAGGAACTTGACCTCTCTCTGGCCTACAGAAAGAGAGAAAGGAAGATGCCACCCCCCAAGTGAGAGGGAGAAAGACTATAGGTTTTTCATGCTTTTAAGCTATCCAATTAAACTAGAAGAGGAAGAAAGGGAGAACACTACTTAGGGATAAATATGAAGGAAAGAGAGTGTTTTTATATACTTGCTTCAGTGTGGGTTTTGTGCAACCTGTCAGAAAACACGCATGAATTTTACTGTTGGTCTCGCTGCTTCTGTACTTCAGATAGCCATTTGCCTAATAGGAAACTTCCTCTGCTCTAATCGTCTTAGCTTGGCCCTCACTGTAATACATGGTATTTTTTAAAATTACATTAATATTAAATAACTCTGATTAAATCACATGGTAAAATAGAAAATTGATGATAGAACATCAAGGAAATGATGAAAGAAGAAAAATGTTTTGGGTTTTTGTGAGAGGCAGAGAGAGAGGGAGCGAGCATGTGTGTATTGACGCATGGGAAAGTGGTCAGGCTTAGTGAACAACTGATTGAGGGGAAACCAATACACCCTGACTTGAGACCTTGAAGCATAAGGGGCAGGGGGGAGGATAGGGGGAGTGGTACCAGCATCATTAGTTAATGTTGCTGTGTTGTTGCTAATCAGATGCACTCTCATTACTATATATTCACCTATCTTTAGCTTTCAGTAAGATAATAAGATGGATGAGACTATGACTCCTACGTTTATTTTTCCTCCTAGTAGACCATTCTTGCTTCTGCTTCAGATCATCAGATTTTATAGGTTTTACTAGCAGTGGAATGAATTGAAAGCAGCTCCATTAAAAGCAGATGAGTCACTAGGGAACAGACCAGGTGATAAAAAATACAGTTTGCCAGAGTTCACCTGGAGTTTGGCTCAGATCCCCTCCAAGTCTTGGGAGGCTGCATGAGGCGGTGGGGAGGTAAAAGTACACTAGGTGAGATCAATTGCCACAGCCTGAGGTGGCGGCATGCCACAGCACCGACCACAACTGCCCCAATGGCCATCACAGCTGCAATGCAGAAGGTGAATGCAGATGCCATCCCTGCCTGGTGCTCCTCAGGTGTCTCTGTGCATGCTGGCACAGCCACTGATGGCCGCTGCATAAGAGACCTGGCAGTGTCAGGCCATGCCTGGAGCAGGACTCAAGAGATGCTGAAGGAGAGGAGGCTCCAGAAGCACAAGCCCTGGCCCAGCACTGGCCCTCAGCACCCTTGGGCCAGCAATAACCTGTCCACACCAACAGCACACCTAATGGTGGGGTCGCTCCCCAAACCCATCACCAACAGCACCCGTACCTCTCCCTTGCAGCAGGAATGCAGGCTATGCCCTGCCCGCTCATGGCTTTCAGTGCACTTAGGGGAATACTTCCCCCAGACCTCCCCCACTTTTTTCCGCCCTGTGGTGTCTTCCCCATGTTTTGCCCATCCGCAGCACAACTGTTCCACACGGTGCTGATCACTGCTGAGCCCAAGGGGAGCTCAAAACAGGACAGTGGAGGCACAGCCCAAAAGTTCAAGACCATTTTTCTCCACACCTTGGACTGCACCTCTGACAAAGTATGTAATTGTGCATAAACAATGCCTAGAGTAGAGAAAAAAGCACAGACTGCATCTGCTTAAAATTAAGACATGCACGGTAACTTGGGAATTTGCTCCTGAATTCAGGCAAAAAGGTAAGGATTCAGGACTTTCTCTCACCATGTAACAAATATGTACAAGAGTTTTTGGAGAGGACTAGTAGGGTAACTATAAAGAGGTAGAAGTCAGTTCTGGAAATGAGTTTCTATGTTGTTTGGCTGGCTTTCAGAGGATCTGATCATTTTTAATACTGTCAGTATTAAACTGTTCTGTTAATGATGTGTTAAGGCAGTCATGGATTTACCAGAGGTTCTAGGCAGATCAAGGCCATATTTCCCCACCGGGCAGACAGTCTTGGATATGATTTAAACCAAGAAAAACATAGTGACTGCTTTCTAGAACTGGATGAATTACTAACATCAATTGTCTTTCTCTTACACATGATTTTTGACAGAAGAATGACACTAGAAATGTTTAATTGCAAATTTTACAAAGCTTTTTCATCTTTGGTTGCCTTGGTGCACAGGCGTATATTGATTCAGGTTATACTATTCTCTATGGCCAGGAGATATAGCTAGAGACACTTTGACTCACTTCTACGGAAGGAGTGGCCTTTGTGGATGTGGTTTTAGCCAGTTGGAAAAATAAAGCCTAAAGCCTACTTCTTAGTCACAAATTTTGCTGTTCCACTGAAAGATAGGATGGGTTTGGGCTTTTGAGCCTGCAACATCACCGGCAATAATATATTGAAGGCAACAGTCCTCTATTGCTCCTCAAACACTTTAAGAAGAAAAAATAAAACAGCAAATTATCTGCAAAGGTGAGATGACAGATCGCAGGCTATCAGTGATCCTCTACAGATGTTGTTAGAGAAACACACGGATACAAAGAGTGATAAAGCAAGACGGATTTATCTTTATTGGTCTAGTTCTCAGTAACTGTGAAGATGTCTGGTTTAATTGTATGCTTAAGCATGAAATCTGCCTGTGCTTGTTCTTAGGTTAGCAGGATTTTTTATTATTTACCTTGCAATATTAAGAGACATATTCTTAATAACAGCAAATCTGCGCTCCTTTTTAAAGAACACGTCACCAGCATATACAGAAAAGCAGGGTTTCCCATGTGCATAGTTGCAGACTGACATTTGGGAGAGCTGTGTCCTTGTCCCAGGTGTATCACTGCTTTGCTGGGTAACCATGGAGAAATCATTCTACCACAGCTTCCCCCTCGGAAAAATATGAATAATAATGTCAGGCTTCTTGGGGAAGAACTTTGAAATCTATGGGTGGAGAGCATTGTGTAGGAACAGGGTATTACTGGTAATGTATTTATTTATTGTTCAGCTAGTCTACTTTTATCCACTGCTGCACCAGAGCAGTGACCACAATAAACATCACACTCTTGGCATTTAAAGTGCCTCTCTTGCGTTCACTGCCCAAACTCTTCTTCCAAGTCCCCCATCTCCTGCAGCTGACAGGTGGAAGATCCACCACAGATTCCTGCCAAATCTAGAGCTGGACCTGCCTGCATACCCCAGTCCCCCACCTCCTCTGGCATGGGTGCTTCCTTTCCCCTTCCCAGACTTCATTATGTGATGTGAGTATCTCATGAGAAGACGTAGTGCCAATGGTAAGGAGGCCAGCAATCCCCAGCGCACCACCTGCACCGTGCCGGCCGAGGTAACAACCTCTTCCTCCTGCCTCCTCATTCTCTCTATTGAGGGCTGCCACAGCTTGGTAAAAAAGAAAACAATAGCAAAGTATTGATGTGTTTTCTTGTCTGGAAGCACAGCATCTGATAAGGATGTGCATGACTGCAAGCCGTTGACAGCAAATTGGATGAATGCTGATTTGCACAAATGTCCAAGCAAACAGTCACTGTATCAGACTTGGTTCCCCACCCCATAAGGCAAGATTTTTGAAAGAAGGAGCACTCTCCAATCCAGTAAAATTCACAACCATCACTGAATTAAAAAGGATGGTTTGTATATCTGGCTAAAGTTATATGTGTGTGACTGGGAACGGGGGGCAGGCAGTCATCCCAAAAATGACTGCTTCATTAACTTTGAGAGAAACCTTGCAATTTTAGGATGAAGCCAATCTGGTTTAGCTGAAAACCAAATTTAAATAATACACTGGATGAGTCCTTGAAACTGCCACAGAAAATAATACATTATGGGCTCAAAACCTATGTAATAATTGGTGACAGTTTCATTAGGTTTTTCCCCAAAGTTTGGCATTCCTTTTCAACTACTACCGTTTACATGATACAATTCAGTCCTTACCAATGGAAGATTAATTAAAGTTCTGATCTAAAAATGAAATCTTCCATCATGTCTTTATTAATTCCCAAGCCACTTCCTTTCACTTCTTTTTAGCTTAATCTTTTTTCACCCCTACATCATCACTGCCTTCAGAACTGCCACTTTACTAACCCAGTATTTACATTTTTTTGATTCAGAACACATCATCACAACAGAGTTATTCTTGGTGGTAGGTCTGTGCTGCCCTCCTCCCTATTTTATTTTTTTTTTTAAATCAAAACAAGTCTTTACCATAGCAACTTTTCTTGGCTACCTACCCATTCCAATAACTTGCGCGCAGCAAACACTTGACAACACTGATCACACCACACTGTCCTCGTGCCAAATTGAACGGCAACTCCTCCCTGGAACAGTAAACGCAGTCCCGAAGTTACAGGATGAAGCTGTTGCAGGTCTCTCAGAAAGCTTGCATTCTTTAGAAAGTTATTGAACGCTAAGAAGTTGGCTGTGCCAAAACTTTCGGAACTTTAGAAGTAACTCGAGGGAGCAACTCCTCCCTAAGCCTTTTAATTTATGATAGGAAGGGAAGAGCTATAAAAGCTAACAAAGTTCTTATAAAACTGGTAAAGGAAAAAAAGTGTTCAGCTCAAATAAGTATCAGACACGGAACAAAAGGTGCCAAAAGTCATGTTGAACCAACTTCTTCTAACAATACTTAAGTCACTGCCAGTTTGACATCAGATTTTTAAGAACATGTGAAAGTAAGAGCCAACTTTTTTAGTAAGGGTTGTTATTTTACCTATCTAACCATAACTTCCCAATTACGCTTTATGTAACAATTTCACAGTACCATATTTTCCTTCAAAAGTTTCCTACATAAATTTCCTCCATGATTAAAGCTATATATCATCCAACATTCTGGTGAAGGAAATAATTTCAATATTCGCACTGATGTTTTCATACTGCAAAACTTTATCAAAGTTAAACGACAAGAAAAGGGGTTTTGCCTGTTATTGAATGACTTGAAAATGGTTGAGAATTATTCGTTATATTTATCCTATCACACCAAGAAATAGCACTGAGAGTCCCAGTAAGACATTTCATACTCCCAAATCAGCATGTATGAAATAGTTTTCAATTAGTTTTATACTAAAAACCTAGTATTTTCCAATTTATTTTTGGTCAAAAATGCCGTCATTAGTCTGATTCCAAACCATCAAATTAAAGAAAAAGATGTTACTTGCAGTTGGTAGAGTTGGGTGAAGCTAAAAAATGTCCAACAATGTAATATTTCAGTGTAGCTAACAATCCGTGGAGGTTATTAAAAGCAGGAGATTTTGAAGCAGGAGTAGCTACAATCTAAGCATAATAAACAATATCACCACATAAATATTAAAGCTTCCCATAAGTTATATGGCTGTAAAAAGTTGTAGGGTTTTTTTATTGGTATATTCTCAGTGATACCATTCATTCCCTAATTTTCCTGAAAATTACCATGCTGTTGCAATTCTTTCAAGGTTCAGTTCCTTGTCTGGTTGCCAGAGATTTGCGTGCAGAGACGAATGATGCAGCAGTGCTACAGACGTAGTCAAAGGATATGGAGCAATCAAGTTCCTTCTTTTTAGAGCAACCCAGCTCCTACTGCTTAGGCCCACACCTGGGGTATTTGTTCTCTCCAAAGCCATGTGAAACAACAGTAGATTCATCTCTACTCCTGAAATGAGCCTTTCCATCTCAGCTCTTTCCTGTCATTTACCAGGGCATCTTTCCTCAGCGTCTTCCCTGATGAGTCCCAGACTTTGCTCTTTCTATCTATTCATTACCTCAGCGTACAACTTTAGTTGCTCCGTTAAACTTGTCAGGCTCTTCAGGACATATCTTCCCAACGCTTTCAAATGCAGCTCTCTAATATTGACTGTCCACCTGGTCAGGAAAATTTCTGGTTTCATCTTTACTTAGTTTATTCAGACCTCCACCAAGATGTGTGAGAAAATGCTTCTGCAGTGCTTGTCCTAGAATTCTCCAGGTCTCACCCCTCAACCTCATTTTCCTAGCAGGGAGCACTACCATAAATGTGACCTCTATTGGCTAGGTTTTTTTCTTCTGTGTAGCTCATGAATCCATCTCTGCCACTCCATTTGTATTACTAATGTGGGGCTGCCTATCCACTCCTCTGGCAGCCTACATCCTCTCCTATTCCTGAAACAGAAAACATTTCTCCTCTCTCCTCCTATCACAGGGAAAAACTGCTCAGTGCATGTAGCTTAACCAAACTGGAATCAAAGTGTTTTATTGGTTTGTTAATGACAAAATTAACTGGCAATCAGTCAATCCATACATTGACGACCAGTATCAATAGTAAAACAGATAAACCATAATACTACATCCTTATGAAATGCTAATAAACACCTACAAGCTTCTAAAATCCCTTCTATGAGTAATCCCAAGAAGGCCTGTTTGCCCCTACACACAGTTAGGTACACTCTCATGCACATACACAAACACATATAGCAGGGGTATGGGTTACAAGCTCTCCTCTCCTGGGAGCCCAGCAGACACCTCCAAAGGGAGATGTGGGTGCTGTCACTTCATGTGCACCCACGCTGCTCCCTACAATCCACTAATGCCCATGCTGGTGAGAAAGCACGCCAGGAGGGCACACACGCGCAGCCTGAGTGCGAGTCTCCGGTTGTTGCACCCCACACCATCAGGTTCCTGGCTGGGTGCAGGACACCCACAGCTCTGATGAGGAGGCTGCGCTGCCTCTCCTGGATAGAGGTCGTGGTGCTCACAGGGTGACTTCTTGCAGCGTCGAATCGGGTTGTGTCAGTTGCTATTTCCTCTTGAAGGTTTTCACCATCATCCTTAAGGTCTCTCAAACAGAAGTTTTCCATGATGCCGTTATATGTCTTTCCAGGCTGCCTATGTTTCAAAAGTGTTTTTGTAAATTCCCAGTTGCTGTTTAATTCAGATGATCAGATTGGGGCAGACGTCCTACCAGTTTTGCGTACTCCATACACATACATACTGTCTATCATCACTTCCTTATCTTAAGGGTGTTTTTATCCAGGCAGTTTGGCAAAGGTGGGCTATATAAGCCCCGCCATGTTCCAAGCAGGTTTTTTTTTAAATTATTATTAATAATCATAATAATAATCATTATTATTATCTCTACTGAAACTTTCACACAAGTATGCATCTCATTTTGACTATTCTTTTACTGAGTACTTTTAATGCCTGAACGATTACACCAGACTCATGTTTAGGCTATCAGGCTCTAGATGCCTCCTTTGCAGCCTAGAGAAGTTAGCTTGTCTGGGTTTTCTTCAATTCACAGGCTTGCATTTTGTAGCCTTCTCTCTGTAAATGTGAGAGCTGCAGGGACAATGGCAACAGCCAATTTGGGTGGCTGCAGAAAGAGAAAGACTTCAATCTATAACACCCAAACTCTGTGTAAAGACCCAAATCAGTCAAATCAGAAACTTGCCAGAATTCAGTGCTTGTCAACATTTTTGTGAACTGTTCCAAAATGTGAATGCTAGCTGATTCATTTCAAACTGACTTAGACAGTCCAAGGTTGTTTGGAGCTGTCTTTCTCAGAATGACGACAGAGTATTTTGGAAGGAGTATAACCAGAAGCCTATTAAATTTTTCATAGGTTGAGAAATAAAAAACCTAGAGTAATTCAGAGAGACTTTGCTTTGGTTTTGCTAAATCTTATTTTGTTTGCACTTTCTATCCCTTTCTTAGTTTGTCTTTATTACTTGTTTCAAACAAACAGTTATATAAAGCCATTTGAACCCCATGTCATGGAAGTGGTTACATTACATCAATGCTCTCCAATCAATCCAGAATTTCATCTCTGTTCCAACCTCCTCTCTGACCTGAGATGTTTTGCATCCTCACTGACCAGTACCTCTCATAAAAATCAAAGACAGGCTTCAACAAAAAAAGCATCTATATTTTACTTTTCCTTGTCTGACATTTTTCTCTGGGGAAAAAAATATCACCTTACATCCTAATCAAGCCAGAATTTTATAAATAAATAAGGTATGCCTTTCAGAAATCAAAACTTGCTTGGTAAGCAGCAATTGATTCCTAACTTTATTAAAGGAAAATGCTCTGAACCGCTAATACTATCACCAGAAGATTATTTGTGAATCTATTAAAAAAGGCCTAAAATTAGGTTCATCCAGAAAGTATAAAAGAAATTAGCTATATAATATTCACACGGACTTTGTTGCAGCACCTCCTGTCTGAAATATTTGCACTGTACAGATATATATTTCTGTACCCTCCTGATTCACAATTTCACTTCAAGTTCCAGAAGAGAGCTTATCTTCTGTCCTGTATCTTGTTTCCTCTATGTGATGTCCTAAATTGTACTTGAAGCCTCGCTTAAAAATTTTTCTAAAGAAAGTTACTTCATTTATTTTGGCACTTTTTCTTCACAATTGATCCAGCTGTCTTCATGCTTTCACTAATACTTTTAAAACACGGCTAAAGAGGATTCCATCGTGCATTGTAGATGGCAAAGGGAGATTATATCCTACCAAATGAACATTCCTGCTGCTGGAGAGAAAGTAGGAATGATCCTGTTTTCTTTCAGAATTTCACTTCACCAGACATAAAAAAATCAAAATTCATTAGCTGTCCCCATGTAAAATGCATGTGGAAGATGGTGCTATTGTATTAACTATGTTTCTTTCTCTGGCCTATT
Source organism: Dromas ardeola (assembly GCA_013398915.1). Classification (NCBI taxonomy): domain Eukaryota; kingdom Metazoa; phylum Chordata; class Aves; order Charadriiformes; family Dromadidae; genus Dromas; species Dromas ardeola. The sequence continues at coordinate 22,604 of VYZM01007868.1, forward strand.
GGGTGCTATCTCTTCCTGCACATCTACTGAGAGCTCAGTAGTTCAGATTTAACCCACTGACACTGCTCCTTTGTTGTATTCGACATCATCTCTTGCATGGAAAGAACACTATTTTTCCCCGTTATTCTCATGTTCGCAACGATATATATAACTTCCTTTATATTAAAATTATCATTTCTCCAGATGCCTTTGAGCGGATCTACAGTGAGGGTACCCCACTGCAGCAAAGCAGACAGACAGGCAACTCACTGCCCCAGGAAGAGTTCACAGACCTGCAGTCTTCCTGCACACACAGAAGGCCCCTACACTGCCAGCTTCTAGCTGTTGAAAAGGGATATCCTGGGAACTCTCAACTTTCTGAGAAGCAGCATTGTTTACCTGAATATGATCGCTAGGAGTCAAAGAAAGGGTGAAAAATAACAAGCTGCAAAGCTGATCAGAATGTGTGAACCTAGAATTCAAGAGAAGTTCTTGCTTCAGAGTTTTAGTCTTTCGTTTTTCACAGTACGGTTCCTAGGACATTTGTCCCTCCTCAGTTTCAGCCCATACAAGAGACAAGCAAACATTACACTTCTCAGCAGTAGACCCTGGCTCATTCCTCTATTGATGCTTACCAACGCCTACCACCACCTCTTACATATTCACAGGAAAACCACTGCTTTCATCTATTTATGCTCCGTGTTGTCCCACTGAGCCATGGCAATTACACTTATACTCAGAAAGGCCTCTAAGATAATCATATATCTTCCAGACATCGTATCTGATCTATTATCTGATCTCCTAGTCTTTTTGAATGGGAAGATTTTACTCACCATCTATTCGGCGACATGTTCTCTGTTTCAACTGGTACAAACATTCGAATGACAAAAAATCTGGCAGTGATCTTTCCAAATTCCACTCACAAAACAATCTCTATTCACTTGACAGATTGAAACGAGATGCTTTACACAGTAAATATTATTATAAGTATGTTTGTGGGCTCTGTTTATGGTCGTCTTATTTCAGCGCAAAGAAAAACAGCTGAGAACAATAATTGAATAGAAAGCTGCAAAGCACCACAGATTAATATAAAACGATAAGAACTAAACAATTCAGCTTCTGTAATAGTAAACATGTCTCTCTATCCTATTAAAATTCTTTGAAAGAATTAATACAATGATAGATAAAAGCAAACCGATGGATACAATTAATTCGTTCTTCCCAAAGACCAAATCTCCTAGAAGTGGCTCTTAAGAATATCTGGAAATCATAGATGCCTGAAGGTGCATCCACATCACAGTTTTAATTCAAATCGCCTCCGCTTTCTGTGCTTTGGGTTGCATTATGGAGCCACCTCAGGATGCACAAACTGGTTTCCTTCCAGACAGAGCCAAACCAGAAGATGTAGGCCTAAAACAGACCTGTCACACTAAAAATGCTAGCCAATATTTAACCTCTAGACTGTATCAGAAGACATCTAGCTGACTACAAACCCCCAAAATGCATGAAGCATGTACATAAGGGACACCGACTGTTTTGGTCTACAGACTTGCTCCCCCTGAGCTGTTCTGCTGGCTGATGCAGACCTAGCGGCGGCTCACATTCACCAGGTGAAAGTTACTACACCAATTTATCTACCATAAACCAGGATGTCCCTTTAGGGCAGCAAAAACTGACCTCATGTGACTAATCATCTGCCTCTCAGGTGGTAAAATAAAATGCCTCAAAGCAACTTACTAGTCAGGGAGAACTGAAATGTGTTGGGGAGGTAGCTGTAAGGAAGCTGGCAGTGGGAAAAGACTAAGGCAGCTCAGCACACCAGCATGGTGAAAGGACTTAAAGGCAGTTTATGGGCAGTGGGGCAGATGGTGGGGCTGGGTGAATTTGGAGAGACCCTGGGGGATGAAGGTCAAACTGAGATGGAGCAGTGGAGCTTTCTTCAGGTGTCTACGAAACAGGGATAAGCGCTGCTTGTCTTTTGGCAAACTCTCACCCCTTTCTCAGCCACACAGCAGAGGAGGAGGAAAAGGCAGGAATTTGCTGTTTATGCAGCACGGACTCCTCTTACAAACAACCCTTGTGCCCTCTGGCATAGGCAAAGCTGTTGGCTCTGCTACTGCTGGCTACTGCCTACTCTGCCTGCACAGCAAGTTGGCCCTGTCTGTCTTGAATGATACCGCCCAAAGAACGAGGGTCTTCACTGGTGCGCCAGTTTACAAGCTGCCTCTTCAGCTTCACTCACTGAGATAGGCTCCAATGATGCCTGTTACGATTCCCCTATGCCTGCAGGCATATCCTCTGCAGTCTATATTTCTAGTATTTTTACCAGGCTAATTGCAAGTATCACAAATGACAAGTGCCCTGAGATACTTCACTGCAGCCAGATCATCCCTAGCAGCTACTCTAAATGTTAAAGGCGGAAAAAAATGTATGTAAGATCAACAAAGTAACTGAGTGCCTCCGAGACCACGCTCTTCTCATTCTCATATTGAGACCTTCCACATGTTGGTTAATTGTTATCCTTGCATTTCTTTGGCATTTAAATCTATATAGTTAAAATATGTTTCTCTTCAGCCACTCTCAGCAAAACAACATGTTCTCAAGACTGCAGTCCTACCTTAAACATTTCCCAGGTATTTTGCTGCTCTTTGCAATGCATCCTGGACGGCAATCTAAAAATGGAATTCCAGGTACTGTTTGCATTGGCGCTTTTCTGCAGCTCTCTCCTTCCTCTCTGATACAGCATCAAATTACATGTCCTTTTTCTACTGCCATATTGTATTGCAGTCACATGAATATGCTATCTACGTTTAGGCCTGTTTTAATATTCCCTCAGAGGTTAGTGTTAATAAAAATCATCATCTTTTTCAATATTAATTCTCCATAACAGACTTCATCAACTGCCTACATGTATAATGGTTCTTTGGATCCCAGCCTCATGACTCTATGCTTATTCATAGAAAATATTTTACATAAACTCAGTATACTCTCTCACTGCTTAGAGAGCAAAACAGCAGTTGAAACAGATCTGTGAAAAACAAGTGAATTAACTTGTTTCGATGCGAACAACCAAAAAACTTGGCTGAATGGCCCACATCAGCATCTTTTGGGCATTTCCCCCACTCTGAGGTACTGTGACATCAATTATTTTTTTGTTTATTGAATATCTTGAAAAAATAAGGCTTAATTCCAGCAGCAGTTATTTCAGCAGAGTTGCTTCAGCGAAAACAAAGGCAGAACTTGCACCCAGTGTGCTGTGTTAGGTCACCACATACTCTTTCTCTCTCACTTCCCCTCTATTTTTAATGCCTCCTCTTGCTGCCTTTTTACTGAAGAAGCATAGCCAATTGCAAGACACCTTGCTTTCATTTGAAAAAGCAAACCTGGCAGCTCTCCAAGATTTCTCATTTTAAGTTACCTGGAACATCATTTTAAACAGGAACCACATACATTTACTGGTAGGCAACCCAACAATTTTATTCTCCACAGGAATCTTTGAATGCATACATTAATGGTATAAGCATGGGAAAAAAAGTTATTCTGAATGAGAAGCCTAGTGTTTACGAAAGCAGTGTTTGATACTTCAGCTAAAATGGTCCTTTACAGGGAAAAAGAAATGCTGAAGCACTAAAAGCATTAAATATGTATTCCAATCAGTTTTTAAAAAAAAATAAATCATTGCTATCACTGTCACAAAATACCATGGGAGGGTTGAATTTGGTTTCATTCCCCAGCATGTTAAATCATAACTAGGCATGTGTGATTTAATATAGCAGAGTGACTTCCTGATTTGTTTTTAATTGCCAGTATACACAGACTGCATTTTCAGCATGAGTTATTTTTATTTTAGATGAAAGAAAATGGGAACAATAACAAAGTCTTCATGAGAAAATACTTCTCTGTACCATATCATATTGACTCTGTGTTGCAAAATGGGAGCTGCCTTTAAAGAATGCCAGTTTCAGGAAATGTCAAGATGCCCAGAAAAGGAAACTAACTGCCTAAGGTCCCAGATCAAGAAAGGATTCAAGCAAGAAAGGATTCAAGCACTTCAATGGGACTTAAACACATGCTTTGTTTAAGCACATGCCTAAAAGTCTTCATAAATCAGAAGTTTGTTTTATATATACATACGCATATAATATATATTTATTAATCACTTGTTCATGGTAATGGATTCATGAATAAGAGAATCACATGTAACATATGCCTAACATGGTTCCCAGTACATGTTTATCCAGAAGTTTTATTCTGTATTTGCCCTATGGCTGAAGGTAGGTTGTTAGGAGGGGAATTGGCATTTGTTCATTCTCAGCTCTTCATCTGTATTAAAAGATTCACATTCTACTGTAACATTTTCATTTACATCCCCTTCAGGCCAATAAAAAGCATAATCATTTTCCTCCCCTGTAACTGCATGGCCATCAGCTTTAATTTCAGAACACTTTTCTCTCCCTAAACCTTTTTGTCTGATAACAGCTGGTCAATACATTTCGTCATTATGCCCCTTTCTCCAAAAGCAGCTATGCCATGCTCCCAGTAATACACCTTCTTGACAACACCTTTGTCCCAATTGTTTCACCCCTTGTAATTTTATGCATATCCTACTGATAGATGCAGAACGTCTGGGAGGCATATATTACAGATTCTATTTCCTCTACCATGTTCACCCAGTTCCTGTGCAAAATAAATCATACCTATAATAAATCATAAAGTCCAGAAAGACTTCAGTTAAATTTACCAGGATGGCGGACTCTAATACAGAGTTTGTATTTGCAAATTAAATTATACGTCATTTTCTTCAGTGCCCTTTCAAATGTATGTACAAAAGCCTCGTTTATCCATTTGGTCCTGAGAGATAAGCAGCAGTTCTAACACGCTTTAGTTAATGTATCTGAAATTGCTTCAAAGCAATTGTGGACTGTTATCAAACAATTTCTTCAGATAATCCAGAAACAACCAATAAACTCCATGAGTTTTTGATATTCTGGCCAGCCAATAAAGCTATGTGCTGCTTTGAACACCTGGGACAATCACCAGCTATAGCTAACTACATGATTGATTAATCATCTCTGCAAAATCCAGATGTTATCTCTGTCTCAGTTATGTGTCCTGTGACAACGTGAAGGATTTGTGTCCCATTCATTTCCTGTCACTTTACCACCCAGAGCAATTACTAAAGTTACAAACTGCATTCTCAGGAAGCAGCATATTTTCCAAGACTGCTCTTTCAAAATCCCACTTATTCAAAGTAATTCTGCACACTAACACATGACACTCTTTCAGTGCCTTCTCTTCCGGCTCTGGACACAAGTCCTTTGACATATCTAGTTAAAGAAATACTAGGCTGCTGGCAGGTTCTTACACCGTAGAAGCATATTCAACAGACATTATTATTGGGTAGAAACTACTAAATATTGCCATCTTTGTCAGTGGACTAGACCTTTTTTCTTGCTCATGACAAATTAGTGATGATACTTAAATTAAGGCAAATGAGAAGTAAAATTTCCATGAAAGTGCTAAAAGACTGTCCCTTAGCCTAATCTGATGGTTCAAATACTCTCATTGCTCAAATCCCTGGCAGAGAAAGAAACCATCTCTTACAATTAAGAAAAAGGTAACAAAATCATACAAGCAAAAATTATACTACAAGTAGCATTTGTAATTTTGGTCCCAGTCCAGCAAAGCTCTTTAGGACATACTTAATTTGTCTGCTCTTCTGAATTGGAGCCATAATTAAGATGCTCTTAACAACCTCTTTTATTTAGTGAAGGAAAACATTTTTAAGACCAAATCAAATGGAGATTGTATGTAAAGTACTAATGCAAATTAAGAAATGGACTAAGGGATTGGTGAAAAAAAAAGGAACATAAAATTTAAACCATTTTAGAAAGACATGTTAATACATAATTATCACTGAAATATTACAGTACCAAAAAAAAAAACCTTTTTCCTACCTGCCCGTCAGGTTAACCATCATTAGTGTAACTGGCTGATTTTCTAAACGGCAGAATATTAAGGCAGAAGATCTGAAGGAGTTCATGAGTGGCTCTCCAAATCATTTCAAGGGAGGCTCTCCATAAACACAGGACAAAGCTTAGGAACACGTGCACCAGATGCAAACTCTTGGTGGAGAAGAGGCGGCTGCCACAGGGAGGGACAAAAGAACTAGGAACTCTCAAGGACCCGTGAGAGCAAGGACGAAAATCATGGGGATCCAGAGGAAGTGTTCAGTTCAGGCAGGAAGCTGAGGTGGTCCTTGCAACGTGATTGCCACTGAACTGTCAGATTTCAGGCTGAAGGCCCTGTGAGGCCTTTGCAGGCATAATGAGAATGCCACGGTTTCTCCTTCTTCTGTACCGGTGACAACTTACATCTCCTCCTCTTTGCTGTGTATAAAGCAAACGTCAAGGAACAGTGTAAAAATCTTAGTGCAGCTACTTTGTTTCTCGTGTCCAGGAAAGATAGATGATGGCTGAAGTCTGCCAGGGCCCTGAATGCACTCTGGGGCTGTGCAAGCTCCTCCCTGCCCCCCGTTCATGGGGCCTGGCTGCCTGTACTGAAGGACAGCCACAATATGGTGCAGTGGTGTCTCTTTGGGTCAGACTGCCGGGAAAGAGCTGTGAGATGCCTCCATGGGGGCCTCCACCCCTCACCTTGGGAGTTGCATTCAGGCTTACATCCTTGCTCTTGATTGTTCCTTGAGAGGCATCTGTGTTTTATGCATGTTTGTGCCTAGATCCCAAAATCCTCTTCTCAAAACAGAAGACAACGTAAACACTGTCCCACAGATCCTTCCACCCGCTTTTAAGACAAATCTCCAGGTGCAGTAGCTACGCCACGGAGAACGCTCGGACTGAGGGCTCATCTCCGCATGAATGGAGAATTTCTTAATCTCTAGCTAGTGGTTAACCGGCATTCCTCCAAAAGAAGCTCAACGCATTTCTGTCAGTGGAGAAAGGTGTGGCGAGACAGAAGGCTCGAGACCATACCTCTTGAAGTCTAGAGGAGAAAGCAGACCATGCAAGCAGGAACTTCTATGTTTTGGTCTCTGGATGTGTTTTATTCATCTTACCCAAAACATAAGTCAATATATATATTTTCGTTCATTGGTAGGGTATTAGTTGTGTGGCAGACACAAACACAGACATAATACCTGTTTGGATAATAGCCCACTCAGAGATTTAAAAACCATTGAGTAGCTACCTCTTAATCACCCCCGTCCTCCACTTCTTTGATCCTTGAAAATACTTTATGCTGTAAGCCAAAACCTCCTTCCACTCAACTAAACTATCACCTGCACAAACTTTTTTGAAAAAGAGCTCCAAAGTTTTTTCTACCAAAAAAAGCCCAACCTGATTTGTTTGGTAGATCTAGTCTCTACAAACTTGCTTTGATTCTTTGTTTATGGATCTGTTCCCTTCTGGAAATATAGGATGCATCTGCTTGCACGGTTGTAAAGGACCTCTGTGTGATGAATCATTCACATATATGCCTGTCCCACATATGAACTGCCTTGTAGAGCGCTATCAAAAATTGGCTTAATGCTTCAGATCAGCAGCTGCAAGTTTGGGTCTAACTGGGAGCTTCTCAACACTATACTTTTTGTTGTTTTTAAAGTAAGCTTCTGAACTACTATCCCTGACTTCTTTTGGCATTTTTTCTTTTTGCATTTCAAAATACACTATCATGCCAGGATAGTTTTTTCCCCATTTACTTCATTTCTTCTTCAGTTACAACTCTGGATTTTGTTCTCTGACAAAATCCTGTATATACCAATTTTTAACCAAAATCCTACATTTGTACAAATCTTTATATTGACTTCAGGAGGTCCTGCAGTAAGTTTTAAGCAATAAGGCTAGCAATTTCTCCTGTCCCCACAAAGCTGGCACTGTCCCTCTACAGAGTTTTTATTCTGTATCTTTCTTGTTAACTTTAGTATTTTTATTTTATTTTGTCGGTATCACTTTTCTTTTCCAGCTCTGCCAAGAACGGTTTACAGCCCCCCAGTTAAACATATCTTTTAATTTCAAGATGAATGCAGATAAACTGTAACAGGCAGGTGTGGAGCTCCTCTTCCATGTAGTGCTTTCAGAGCTCTGAGGCACTTTTTCAGGTAGTGTCTGACAGAGTTGCCTAGGTGCTTTGCACAATAGTTACTTTTTTGTGGCATAGTTGGTTTTGGCTGATAAAATCTTTGTTTTCAGAGAAAACGAACAGAAAAAGGCAAAAAAAAAGATAAATCACTGAAGTATGTAAAATGGCACATTAAACTCAGCAAACTGGCTCCAAATAAGTAAGAGGTGAGACAATTATTTGTACAAAAAGTAAAATGAGGGTGGTCAGTGGTCACTGCATTCTGAGCATAAATGCCTACAACCATTGAACTGTCCAGGTGCCTAAAACCAAAACCGTGTTAGCTGGATTAGCAAAAAATAAAAAATCCCTGAAGTGGCTGAGAGAGCGACTAAAAGGCTTCCATATTTTGCAATGTATTTGAAGGGAAAGAAAACTAAGATGTATCAGGAAATACGGAGGAAAACTGGCACAAGGCATGGTTATTTCTGGTGGCATTCACAGGGGTTTAGCTCTTGGGCACTTTGGTGAAGCGTATGAAACGCTGGTAGTGTACCCGGCTTTGTTGTAAGCTGTGCCCAGAACACCTTCAAGGATCGAGATTAAACAGCACTTAGAGGAAAGCAGAATATTTTCATTGGCAGATAACACACAGCATTAGTTTTTTTAAAAACGTAAGCAAACTGGAAGTTAGTTCATTTCCTAGGTTTTAGAAATAAAGGAGTGAAGGAAAGACTGTAGCTGAGTTTCAGCTACTTATAGCCAACTGCACCCAAAAAGCTTCAGCCTCGCCTACAATAGAATTGCTGCTACCCATTTACAGTTTGAATTTACTAATATAAATATAAAGCATTCACGCAGTTCATCTGCCACGTATGCCATGTAGCTGTGCTGTCAATTTTGTCTACGGCAGGGATTAGACTGGGACACCTCCACAAGCAACACTGATCTCTCACTCACACGAAGTTGTATGCAGCTTACTATTAATACTCAAGCATGCCACGTTTTACCCCTATTTATCACAGTGTGCTTCAGCCAGGAATTGCAGGTTTCAATAAAAATGAATAATTTCACCAGTAAGCAACACAAACTTGAGATGCCCTTCACCAGTCTCAAAATATCTTGTTTTCCTGGATTGCGTCCATAGCCTGTATGTCAATGGTAGCTGTAGCTTAGCTGAAGTGACTCAGTGGGATTCAAGGCATAAAGTGGGGATTTTAATATAGATATTCGTGCCGAATCTAAGATTACTTCATTTTCATATAAACTTGTGGCATTCTGGGTGTAGTTAGGAGCCAGCTCTGATCACTTTTGCAGCACTGCACTCCCTAAGGGGACCCCTGGGGATATAAACTTTAAAACCAGGGCCTACCCCGTGCGTCAAGAGGCTGTGCTACGAAAGGAGACTCGAAATAAAACTAGCATAGCCGCTGGAAAAATCCTGAACTTGGCAGAGGCCGCGGCCCGTGGCGCTCAGCCTCCCAACCCAGGAAAACAAACGGCTGATAACACTGAGGCGGGCTGGGAGAGCCGCCGTTCTAAGCAGGGCCGTGTCCCTCCCAAGGTCAGCTATTTGAGGTACAATAAACAGGAAAATATGGCGGCGGCGGACCCCGCCCCACAAATCCCCGGGCAGTTTCCACGGCGACACCGCCCGCGCGCGCCTGTTGGGGGGGCACCGCGTGCCCCGGCCGTTGGCGGCGGCCGTTGGCCGGCGGAGCGGGCGCCACCTTGCGGCGCCCCGGGGCGGAGCCGCCGCTTCCCGACTGGCCCAGGCCGCCGCGGAGGCCGCTGCTGCGGGGGCCGAAATCCCAGCGAAACCGCGGCGGAGGAGGAGGGCGAGCTGCTGAAACCCCTCCGGAACGGCGGCGGAGAAGGAAGAGCTCCCGCCTTGCAGGGGGCGGAAGCTATGTACAAACTGGGCTGCATCCAAAGAAGCGTGGCCAGGTCGAGGGGGGTGATTCTGCCCTTCAGCTCTGGTGAGACCCCACCTGGAGTACTGCGTCCTGCTCTGGAGCCCTTAGCACAAGAAGGACATGGACCTTCTGGAACGGGTCCAGCGGAGGGCCACAAAGATGATCAGAGGGCTGGAGCACCTCTCCTATGAGGACAGGCTGAGAGAGTTGGGGCTGTTCAGCCTGGAGAAGAGAAGGCTCTGGGGAGACCTTATAGCAGCCTTCCAGTACCTAAAGGGGCCTACAAGAAAGCTGGAGAAAGACTTTTTACAAGGGTATGTAGTGATAGGATGAGGGGTAATAGCTTCAAACTGGAAGAGGGTAGATTTAGATTAGATACTAGGAAGAAATTTTTCACTCAGAGGGTAGTGAGGCAGTGGAACAGGTTGCCCAGCGAAATTGTGGATGCCCCATCCCTGGAGGTGTTCAAGCCCAGGCTGGATGGGGCTTTGAGCAGCCTGGTCTAGTGGGAGGTGTCCCTGCCCATGGCAGGGGGTTTGGAACTAGATGATCTTTAATGTCCCCTCCAACTCGAACCATTCTATGATTCTATGAAACTGACTAATAATACCCACGGTCTGCCAGCAGTCTGAGGCAGGGCTGGACCCTCATCAGCCTCATTGCCCCCAGGAGCCCTTCAATACTGTGTCCCCACAGGACTCCTATGCATCTCATGTCTTCTTTCCTATGCAGACATAGTGGGTTTAGATGAATTTTCACAAGATTAGTAGTTGGTAGGCTTCAAAGAAGACGAACAATCCAGTTAAATAACTTGATGGCGTGACTTTTTATTTCAGGGGATCTATTGTACTAAAAGTTGTGGGTATATCACCCTCCTACAGGCCATGTGCAGTGTGCCTTACTCTTATGTGGGGTGTACCTAGAAATCTGGCTAGTCCAACGTGTCCCATGAATTACGTTGGCTTGTCTGGTCTGTGACCTCAAATCGCAACGGCTTTCTAAATTACACCAATTATTTGTCTCTGTGATGGGGGAAGCCCCTCTGTGATACTGTTTGAACATATGCTCAAACCCAAATGTGAGTAATGCTTTATAGCAAGAACAATATTGCATTTCCAGGCAAGCAGGATAAGCAGTGTGTTTCAATATACTTGTTTCAAAGAACTCTACTTTATCTTCTGAATAAATCATGTCAGGGAACAACAGCAATAACAGCCTATTCATTTTAGCATCAAAATAGCAAGAATGTATTTTAAAACAACTATTTTTTCTGTCCCAGGAAATGGCCTGCCTACCTCCTTTTTTAAATATTATTTTTTATAACTCCCGATGGCCTGGATTCAGGATAGAGTTAATATTTTTCCCCATGACGCAGTAGGCAGAACATGCTGAAACTTTATGAACCCAGAAGCGTATTCTCTATGATAAACAAAAACAAACTAAAAAAAAATCTCTAAGGACTCTGCAACTCATATGGCTTTTACCATCTGGCACACAGTCCTGGCACACTGTAAATCTCTGCAAGTGGTATCTCCTCTACAGACCCTAATACATAAAACCCATATGCCAGAGGCTCTGAGAGGCCACCCCCTTAAGTTGCAGACATCACGTTATAGCAGCATGAGGTCTTCTATGAAGACAAAATTCTTATGATGTTTAGATGGTAAAAAAATGCATTACCTCCAACCCGTAAGGGTATGGATGCCACCAGTGGGGGAACTTCTAGTGGTGGTGCCTTTCTTTAGAAAGGTCACCAATCACACTCAACACAGGGAGCTGGGAGCTGAGCAAAGGCAAAACAGGAGAGGGGGTTGAATGTTGAGTGCTTTAAAGATAATTCCAGGGTTATCTCTGGAAAAAATTAAAGCAACTTGCATCAAAGCATTTAGTAATACAAGATACCGAGGTTACATTTGATGAATACCAACCCTAATCACAAATATACTCTGTGTAAATCTGAGCTCCATGATTTTTGGCAAGGATATTAGCCAGCAGCTCAAAAGTCCTGGCACCGATTATCAACATGCCCGTAAGTTTCTGCAGGCACAAATACATCTGTTAAATCATTCCTCCGTGCTCCGCTTCAGCAAATATATAAAGTTGTAAGTGTTTACTGCTTCATCACCAAGCTCTGGGTCACAGGCCACACCTGGCCCGCCCAGCATGAAGGGGCTGAAGCCCTGAGGGAGCTCTGAGGAGGTCCCCTGGGGTGTTATGTCTCTTCCCTAGCATTTAAGAGGAGACTGAAAAGCAGAAGGCCCTTAAAAAGGCAGATCACCCTGAATGAGGGACATCCTCATGGATTATTTGATTTTGATGCCAGAAGGCGTAATCAGGTCTAACACTGTGAATCATACACGTGTGGTAATGGATCCAGCTCATCTGTTCTCTAGACTTAGCATCTTTTTGATCTGCTAAAATGAGGTTAGTGAAGACATGAGATGTCTGCATCTTCCCCAGTCCTCATTTTTGCTTTCTCTGAGGAGTCATTACCATTTCTTATCTGAACTGGGAAAGCGGAAGAGCTGCAGATGGATAAACGGAAATTATTTCATAGTTTATTCTTTTCATGGGGGCAAGACTTCACCCAAATTCTGAGGTCACACAGCAGCTCTTTCTGACGGCATCACTGATGAAGGAACATTCTGTTAGATTGCTGCTGCTGTGTCTAGCTTCTCCTAGAAAGTGGCAGTTGAGCAAGGGGGCTTCTGCGCAAAGAATCAGCCTAGTGCACGTGTACACACAGAGGGTTACACAACTCACAGAGCTTGTTCAGGGTGGAGTATAGTACAGAAAAATTATTCTAGTCTGGAAAAACGGTTTATTCACACATCCACTTAAAATTTGCAATTAATTACATTTTGTTCTTAGATAACTTGATCTCTCCATTGTATAAATGTAAAAAGTAATAAGAATTCCTAGCATAATAATACCAGCAGCAACTTCCATAGCTATTCATGACCATTTTCTGTGACTAAGGGCTGTACCAAGAGAAGTGGAAGAAAATATTTTTTCTTCATGTGCCATCCAGTGACTTTTATCCCAAAGTGCATTCTCTATTGTTCACAACATTTAAGTGCAGAACATCTAACAGCATTTTAATATTGTTGTTCTTTTTATTAAAAGGATAAAGAGATTTTTAAATAGATAAAGAGATTTTTAATTTGAAAAAGCACTAAAATTTGCCTGGTCCCAAATTTAATACTAAAGTAATAATAAAAGAATTTGAGTGTGGTTATTGTGTATTATTATTTTTAATCTTAAATTACTAATTATTATTCTGTTATCATCATTTATTCCTCTTACCATAGCACCCACAAACTCTGTCATAGACTAAGATTTCACTGTACTAAGTACTGTACCATGTAAAAGAAAGAAAAAGAAAAAAAAATAGCCCTTTCCCCAAAGCCTTTAAATTTAAGGGTACAGACAGCAAGTCCCTTGTAGTACAGGGGTTACAAACAGGGAAATACCAAGAAACAGTAAAGCCGGTTTGATCAATACGATGGACTGACAGCAAGTGAGAGAGTCTAGCTTCTCTCCAGGGATTTGCGTGAAATTTCACGCAGGAAAATTTTAAGGAAGTTTAAGGTGACATGGGAAATTTGCAAAGGTTCACAGGGAGACCCTCCAAAACCTAGTGGTATGCGAGAAGCAGACTCAGGTGCATTCCAAAATGTTAACGGGTAGATGATAGATGCTAGCATCTTAATGTGACAGGAAGTGGAGGCAAGATCTTAAACCTGATCTGAAGAGATGAGTGGGAGAAACGTGGGAGGAAGTCTGAGTGGGAAGAGCAGGACACTGCACTGTAGGGGTTGAAGAACAGGGAGGCCATGTGTTAGTGCACAGGAGGGGATAAGTCTGTCAAAGACCAGAACGAAGAAAACAGTCTTTGCAGCAGAATTTTGGATGGATCTGATACCTTTTGTCAAGCCTGGAGGGCAAAAAAGAGCTAGTTTTGAGATGTAGCAGGTATCTCACAAGGTGGAAAGAAACAGCCTATTATAGAGACATTATAATGGAAAAATTTGCAAGATTTGAGCACAGCACTACTGCACAGCTCCAGAGATGCCTGAGTGATATTACAGGCCTGTGTGATGTTGAAGAAAGTGATGTTGCTTGTTGTCTAGGAAAGACATTCTGGGTAAGGATGGAGAACTACATCTGAGCCTGAAATGAGGAGGTTTTAAGAGGTTTTGTTGAGAGCATGATAAGTGGAATCTCTTTTTCTGTTAAGTGTTGAACTATGATTTCTGATATAAATTGGAAAATATGTATATATCAATATAAGTCTTGACAGTAGCATCTACCAACAATATAAAGGGCACCACCGTGGTAAAGTGAGTGATTGAAAACAGGGACTGTAGCAGAGGAAGTAAGAGGTAAATAAGACTCTGGAACTTATGTTCAACAGATGTAGCAGAAACTACAATGTAAATATATTCTATATATTCCTTGACATTAAACGTTATTAGTCAAGGAAAGTGAATAAAAGGCCAAATCAGAGTTGGCTGAGAAATTTCATATTATCAGCATTTTTTCTTTAAAGTGAGGAAACCAAAGGCTGTCTATTCATATCATCTTTTTTAGGAATCTTGTTCAGTTTCATGATGAATTTAAGCTGATCTAAAACCAGCCTGATGCTGAGATGCATGGTCCAGCTTTCACCACATTTCTGCTACTTTTTTTCTATTACCAAGGTAAGTCGATTTAAAGTTAACCTTGGAAAAACATTATTAGTTTCAAGCAACATCATGTGATTGACCTGATCTCCCCATGACTGCACAAATCACTATAGCTTGTGCAAGGGAGAGGGCAGGAATGAGCAGTTCTGGGTGGGATGGAGAGGGGAAAGGCAGGACTGCTCCTTGCCAGGGCAGCAGTTTTAGATCAACTTAAGTCATCTATGAAAGAGCAGTACTAGAGAGTCAAAGCTGGTGTCAAATTTAGGTGCTCTGAATGATGATTAGGAAGAGTCTCTAGGTCTCCTGGGATGTGTGCATTTCTTTCCACTCTTAAACAGTTCTACAGTAAAGGAAAGATATTTTTCTATATAAAAGAGCAATGATTAAAAGGAACTCTTCCATAAAGTACAATTTTTCATGGGGAAAAAAAAAAGCTTTTGCCCCAGAGTTTCTTCCACATTTTTCATTCATTTCAATCCTTACATTCCACAGAAATGCATACATATTTTACATTAATTACATAGTTCAGATTGTTGGTGATTCAAAGGCTGTAGCAACTTTCCGCTTTTGCTGAATTTCTCTATCCTTAATTTATTCCCATATTTAGCAAAATAGAGTATCAGTCTATTTTTTCAAAGTACCATAAAAAATCCATGAAGATGTTCCTATCTTCTGTGTGTTCTGTTTTTCTTTTTTGTTTTGTCACTGTTTTTTTCCCCATAAATGACTTTCAGCTTGTGCCTAATACAGTGATCATGCAAAAAGATACATTATGTAGCAGCTCAAACCTTGGCAGGATATTGTTGCAAAAACTCTATGAATATTCCATCACACATGTTAAAAAAAAAGAAAAAAGAAAAAAAGTCTCAGAACATATTTTCTGTGAATATTTGGCAATTGAAATTTACTGACATTCATGTTTGCTAAATTTAAAAAAATGCAGGCTTGAGCTCATAGAAGTGGATTTTAGACTATTCATTATTTTATTAAAAATTGCTTGCATGCTCAGGTAACATGAATAATGTGTGATTTATCATGCTTACTCAACTAAGCAAACCAGCTCATAGTTTAAATAGCTAATAATGATACTTGAGCAAATTATTTGTGATCCATAGGTGAATTTAAAAATGCATTGAATACATTCCCATTGTGGATGATTTGGGGAGCGCACCGTTATCTGTTATGGATAAATCTCAAGAAAAAAAAAAAAAAGTTGTATTTGTCATTATGAATTAAATGTTTATCTCCAGCAAAGTGACTGCTAAACTTATTTTAGGTTAGATCCATAGATACCAGTGAGGAAAAGTAGAAAAGCGTTGTCCTTTTAAACCTATTTTATCAGCTTTCCTTTTCTCTCTAATCTTAATTCCTTTTCCTCCTCTTTTTTCCTTCATTTGTTGCTACATTTATATTTTTAGCTATTGAGATCTAAAGTATGTTGCCCATAGTTTGCATTTTTTGTCAGCATGTCGTATTTTATATCAACTTTGTATTTTTTTTTATGTTTCATATCAACATGTCTTAACCCTGTGAAGGTTTTATGAGAACCATGACATCATAAAAAAGCCAATCTAAATTTAGAAATAGGAAAGCAAGTGGGAAAAAAAATTTGGGAAAAGTCAACAAGGGCTTCTATTGCAGTAATTGCCCTGAAAATTATGCAACAGATCCATTCTTAATGAAACAATATGCTGAACAGATCTGTTCCAATGATATAAGTGTACACAATATCTTTCCTATTTTAGGAATCCATGCAACATCTAAAACAAGATGTTCAGAAATCAAATTAATAGAGTATGCAACTCTAAAGTATGCAATTATAAAGAAGGATACAATAAAATAGAAGTGCTGAAATAATTCAAACTAACATCAAGATTTATTAAAACTATGAATATATTAAGATAGTACAAGCAACACTGCTCTGAATTCAGTGCAGATTCAGAACTAGTAAAGAGCAAAACCAGAAAGACAAGATCGTACTTGTCATGAGCTGAAAACCAGGCATAGCTACAGCTCTTGCTTTGCCTTTGCCTTTCCTGTTGTGACTCTTTTAGTGGGTCTGGTGATACAAAAGAGACTGTTAAAGACCAGTTGATAGCTTCTGCCCTGTTTTATTTGGGAGCCTGGCATCCTTCAGAATATCCTGTATCCCATCTCCAGAGGCCCGTATCAATCCTTAAATGCCTCCTGTTCAGGAAAGTTGACTTTAGGCATGTGCTTAATCACTTTCCTGAAACAAAAAGAAAATTTACTTTGTTAGTGCAATTTATAATAGATTTTGTGGGCACAGCAATTTTTATCGTATTAGCAGAAACGATCCACCTCAATGCCTTATCCTTTTTAATAATTGATATCCTCATCTGGCATTTTTACAATCCTACATTAACTGTGAAGATTTCCTATTGAAGGTACAAAATAGCCCTTCTGAAAGAGGAGAAAGAAAACAGCCCAACAGTATGTTCACTGAAACTATGCTGATTCTGCTCTGACATTCCCCAAAGATAATGAGACATGACTACCTACCTATTTCTCGTAACTCTTGTTATTACTGAAGTTGCTTTTCTCCTATAAATTTTCTTGTGTATAGTTACATGAAATCAATAACTAAGAAAAAAAACTTTTTATTTTCAAAGGACACTCATTTTCATGTAATACTTGACCTGCACTATTAGACTAGGATAATCTGTCTATCCAATAGAATCAGATTAATTATCAAGAAATTATGATATATGGTAGGATATAGAATAGCTATCCCATGATATGGAATATTGTTTAAGAAATTTCTGTATTGCTTGAAAAGAATAAAAGTTCACCTAAATCTGAAGTAATGTGATAAAATTATCTCATTGGTCTCTGAGATTCTGATCACTTTATTGTTCTTGAATCTTTAAAATTTAAGGAAAATCTTATCCTTTCAACAATACATAAGGAATATACCTCTGTTTTTAAAGAGATTCTCATCTAGCAAACCTTGTAAAAAGCAACAAATCATCATACACCGTCCACAGCATCTGTTGCTAAATTTGCCTCTTTTCTACTTACTCAAATGTGAAGAATATTTCCAGAGGCCTACATTTTACGGAGTTGACATGCCAAAAGTTCACTGACCACACTGTCATCTTCATAATAGCTTTGTTTGCTAGTTAGTTGTTTCTGAGTGCACTTGTTCAAAAGGCTTTTGAAGCTGCTGATGTGCTGTATTTAGTTCTTTTGAAATGCTGAAAACAGTGTCTTATTATGTTTAGCTTTTAGCTTACCTTTGTAACCAGTTCTAATTGTTTAATTTACCCATGCTCTTTTAAGGTGGACAGCAGAAAAATCCTCTCTTCTCAAATTACCTGGAGATTATCCGTCAGTCAGCTGTCATTACATTGAATTAGTAATTAAATAGCTTTTTCAGTGAAACTAAAATTACAGCTGTGAGGTTAAAGTACTCAGATGGAACTTAAGAGTTCAGGGCTTGGCCAAGGGTTCCCTGCCCAGCTTTGGGCAGGACTCTCCATCTTCTTGCACCTAAGTTTACCCTTTGTAAAATGGAAAAAATATGCCACCTTTTCTTCCCCACCTTTGCACATTACTGTGATTTTAAGCAATGAGGATCAAGAGCTTTCACAAATTATACAGTAAGAGCCATAATTTGTTAACAGATTTAAGAGGTTCATGATTTTAAGAATAAAAGTAGTCCCGCTGAGACACTCTATATGTGACCTATCTTTTCAGGGTCATTAGGACTCTTCACAAAGTATGAAGATTATTGTGGCATTTTTGAAATTAGGATGCTGTTAACTTGCCTTTTTGCTCCCATTCTTAAGAAAGACTTAGAGCCAGCTCCTGGTTTAGCCAGCATGATAATGCCCAAGATAGAATTAAAAGAAACTTTATTTCCCTTTGTACCGTGACATTCTGAATCCAGGCTGAAGGTTAGACGTAGCCTACCTTTTTATGGCACTGAAAATGATACATGTTTATCTCTAAATATCAGGTGCACTTTTCTTCAGCTCTCGGTTAGACTTAATTCTGTTGTTAAAGGACTTGGCAGTTTGCGACTATTAAAAACAGTTTGGAAGGGATATTGCTGCCCTTGGCTGAGTTTTGCATTTTAGCTGCATCACTATTTAAAACCTCTGTATTTTCCATGTCGCATGAATTCTCAAGTGTCGTCTTTCAGAAGAATGGACAACAGCCTTCAATATGATCATACAGGGTATACCTGTCTTCCCAGTATCCTGTTTATGCATTTTATATATTTGCTAAGTGTTTACTTAAATGCACATAAATGAGAATAATACCTGTGCATAGACTATAAAATCATCGCAAAACTGAAAGTCAGAATGACAGAATATTCTTTTTATATGCACACCAGCAGCAAAATCTAGAAATGATCTAAATTAAATCTTCCCAGATCTAAAATTCCTAAATAAAGAACAACTCAGGCTTTTCAGCATTTCTCGTATTAAAATAACATGCCCTGAAGGAAAACAAATAAATTTAATCTATTTTAGATTGGACAGAAAATGAATTCTGATTGGCAGACACCTTCTCAGAGAAACCTCTAAGAGTACTTTCTATTCTTAGCAACAGAGGAAATTCTAAGTTGATTACCTCTGTGATTTACGTTATCTGATACCTAATGTTTCTGAGGGTTTGATTGGTTTTTTTGCGTGGGGAAGGGGGGTGAATTCCCACATAAGGAGACCATGCGTATGCAAGCATTTGGTCCGTCTATGATACAATAACTTTACTTTGGAGTGTCTAAAGTAAAAAGAGTGTCTTCCTTTTAATTGAGATGAACTGGCTCTATCAATTAATTTGAAATCCTGCATTTCTACTTGGAAAATATGCACTGTCTGCATTTGTGTCATGTTTAAATAAGACCTGATCCTTCTCCTACTCACACTGGTTGTAAAACCCTTACAATGGAAAAGAATTGTGCCTTGTTCTGATAAAATACATGTGTTTCTCTGTGTTTATATGTGTATATAATATATACGTATTTCCAAGCAATTAATAATTACAAAATATGCTCAAAAGATTTCTCCAAGCCTTTTACTTTCTAATATGTTATGCCCTTGGTAGAGGGAAACTTCTCAGTCTTTGAGTATTTAGAGCAATAATAGTATTTGTCAGCATCAAGTATGAAGTTAACACCAGTTATGAATGTAACCTTCCCGCTGGGCAGTCATTAAAAAGTTGTTCTTTCTGATTCCTGTATAAATATCTAGGTTAGATTCTAAATAAAAATTCTGTGAACTTGAGTTGAAACAAAAATAACAGAACTATTTGAGGTTTGTTACAGTCACTTCTATATCCAGTTGACCTTGTCCCAATTTTAGCTTTGTTTCTTTTTTCTGTGTGGCTTCTGGGAACCCGCTTTGAAAATAAAATCTACTCAGAGTGTCAGATCCTGAATATCTTACTCTGATAAAACTTCTAGCTAGCTTTGCCTGGCAGAGACTTGAAAACTGTTGCCTTTGCACTCCTCGTTTTTCTTCTGAATCGGAGCTAAAGTTCAATTGCTAAGGCAATGAGAACCTAGAACAAAATAGGATATATTGAATACAGTCAATTTGTGCCAAACTAAGATTCATAATAGTGGAAAAAAATTACTACCAGCTCAAGCATACAGGAATTTTAATAGTAAATAATGGTTGTACATTCAATGTTAAGAGTTTGGGGAGTTTTTTGAGGTGTGAAAGAAAAAAAAAGTAAAAAAAAAAAGTGGTAAACTAACTTTGCCTGAGAATCTAATATTAGATTCAGCAAAGTATTTCCAGTTCAGACCATATGCTGAGGACTAGACTATTCCGTTAAAATGCAAGTACAGAACACTTTTTCCAGGTTTTCATCCTGAGATGGGGAAAAAAGAGGTAGTGCACATGCTGCTTCTTTCCTCCATAGGTTAAGGATACGTTGTCCAGCTTTTAACATTGCATGCGCTCTAAAGCAAGATCAACACAGGTACTTGCCTCTTCTTTGTCCCTTCTTGCCCCACAGTGGGAGCACTTACTGCTCATGTTACCTGCCTGGCAACATGGAGAAAATCATTGGTTTTTTTGTCTTCCTTAGTTCCTTACTCTTACTCAGTTCCTTGATTATCAAGATACTATTATCCTGACCTCTTTTGTGAAGTACTTTAAAATGTTTAAATAAAAATGCTACATTTGCAGGAACAATTGCAGGATCACTGGTAATTGTTAGAGCAGTTTTGCTTATAAATAGCAATGTTTGACACTGTTCAACAATGATCCAGTAGGTACCAGCAAAGCTTAAGTTTCCCTGTTTGTCATTCATGCTAAAAAATTATATTCTGCTCTGGTAAGCTAAAAGAATCTCAAGACTTAAACCTCAAAGATCTCATAAATCAGGGTTTGC
Organism: Dromas ardeola; assembly: GCA_013398915.1. Classification (NCBI taxonomy): domain Eukaryota; kingdom Metazoa; phylum Chordata; class Aves; order Charadriiformes; family Dromadidae; genus Dromas; species Dromas ardeola. The sequence continues at coordinate 43,635 of VYZM01007868.1, forward strand.
CCAGGGACATAATATATATTTATTGTGAAATACTGTAATAAAAAATCAGAAGGCTTAATTTGTAGCAACCACTGCATTGTGATCATTTCATATGCCAAAGATAAACATCTAACTGATAATTTCCACATAAACTCTTTTGATCACATAAGTGGTCACAATAGCCGAGCACAAACATTTCTGTGTGCAGGTCTGTCCCTGATAAGTGGTGCAGTTCCCCATTAACACGGTTAATTGCTAAGCGTCAAATGCTGCAACTCAGTATACTGCCAGTGGCTAAGAATAGTTCTTTCACAGCCTGACCAAGCAATAGCCAATGAAGCACTCCACAGTGCAGACTGGAGCTGCAGTGACCTCCACAGTGGCAGAGGTAGACTGTGTACAAGTTTGCTCGCCGTCCCTTGCCGTTTCCCAAATCAGCTGCATGCTGTGCTGTAAAAAAATTGCTGCAGAACACATAATGCATCTATGAAAGCCAAACTCTGCAAACTCTGTCTTCTGTTGTTTTTACCAGAGACACAGAGGGAAGTATAAATTTTGCATCCTCCTCACTTTACCCAGAGTAGTAGCCTCTTCAGTCTAATAGAAATAGCCACGTCATTAAGCCAGGAAAGGCCGGTGGGCCTGAATGTCCTGCTTATCTATTCCGATGAAGGAAGTACATGCTGTTTGTTTCTTCCAGTAGTATAGCTGTTGATGTTGTGTGGGACTATCAACAAATACAGGACCGGATGTTATCTCTACTGAAGTAAATGTTAATACTCCCATAAGGAGAACAGGTGCTAAGAACTTGTGAAACAGATACTACAAAACATATAGCTAAATTTGGAAGAGATTTTTGGATACCACCTACACGATGGAGCATGCAGTATTGATTTCAAGCTATTTAGACATTCATCTTGTAGAAACAACACACAACAAAATAATTTGAGAGAAAGTCTGCAGCAGGATGGATACACAGTCACAAAAATATGGCAGCAATTTCATAAGATGATACATTACTAGGTGAACAATAAAGCACCATATTCAGCATATAACAGTATTCTACATGTTGCATTTTATGTCCAGCAAAAGATTTGCAAGAAAAATACTGACGTACTTAGAGTTTTGAAAAATTGTCTTCTTAAGCAGCCAACAGGATACAGGAAGATTCTTCCCAAAAGCATCATAAGTTCTAACATCCTTTAGAAAACAACAATTAATTTTATCAAATAATGTATGCCACAGGTAAACTATATTCTGTTAACAGAAGTAGTAGATCGTAAAGCAATCAGATACACTTGATTTGAAATAAAAATGGTCTTAATACTAAAGTAACAAAATGATAAAATGTCATGATTAAAATAACTTTGATTTGAGCTACTTGAACATATGCACTATAACAGCTTCGTTCTACAGTGCACAAAAGTTCCTGGCAAAATAAAGCTTTTGCAGGTCTTGCTTTAGTAAAGAGAAGTAAAAGAGATCATTTCTTTCTTGCTTGCTCTTTTGCTTCATCCACTGTCTATCTCAAACCCTAAATAGTGGAGAGGAAGATGGCATAAATTAGGCACACAAATTAGCCAAACAAAGGTTACGCAGCATGCCATGTGCACAAAATTAATGCCAATCACTTGAAGATCATAGAATCATAGAATGGTTCAGGTTGGAAGGGACCTTAAAGATCACCTAGTTCCAACCCCCCTGCCCTGGGCAGGGACACCTCCCACTACACCAGGCTGCTCAAAGCCCCATCCAGCCTGGCCTTGAACATTTCCAGAGATGGGGCATCCACAACCTCCCAGGGCAACCTGTTCCACTGCCTCACCACCCTCACAGTAAAGAATTTCTTCCTAATATCCAGTCTAAATCTACCCTCCTTCAGTTTGAAACTGTTACCCCTTTTCCTATCATTACCCTCCCTGATAAAGAGTCCCTCCCCATCCTCCCTGTAAGCCCCCTTCAGGTACTGGAAGGCTGCTATAAGGTCTCCCCAGAGCCTTCTCTTCTCCAGGCTGAACAGCCCCAACTCTCTCAGCCTGTCCTCATAGGAGAGGTGCCCCAGCCCTCTGATCATCTTTGTGGCCCTCCGCTGGACCCGTTCCAACAGGTCCATGTCCTTCTTCTGCTGAGGGCTCCAGAGCAGGACGCAGTACTCCAGGTGGGGTCTCACCAGAGCAGAGTAGAGGGGCAGAATCACCTCCCTCGACCTGCTGGCCATGCTTCTTTTGGTGCAGCCCAAGATGCAGTTGGCCTTCTGGGCTGCAAGTGCACATTGCCGGCTCATGTTGAGCTTCTTGTGCACCAGCACTCCCAAGTCCTTCTCCTCAGGGCTGCTCTCAATTCATTCTCCGCCCAGCCTGTATTTGTGCCTGGGATTGCCATGATCCACATGCAGGACCTTGCACTTGGCCTGGTTGAACTTCATGAGGTTCATACAGGCCCACCACTCAAGCCTGTCAATGTCCCTCTGGATGGTATAATTTCCCTGCAGCATGTCAACCGCGCCACACAGCTTGGTGTCGGTGGCAAACTTGCTGAGGGTGCACTCAATCCCACTGTCCATGTCGTGGACAAAGATGTTAAACAGCACCAGTCCCAGTACTGATCCCTGAGGAATGTCACTTATCACTGGTTTCCATGTGGACATTGAGCCGTTCACCACAACACTTTGAGTGTGGCCATCTAGCCAGTTCCTTATCCACCGAGTGGTCCATCCATCAAATCCATGCCTTTCCAATTTAGAGACCAGGATGTTGTGCGGGACAGTGTCAAACGTTTTGCATAAGTCCAGGTAGATGATGTCAGTTGCTCTCCCCTTATCTGCCAATGCTGTGGCAACATCATAGAAGGCCAACAAATTTGTAAGGCATGATTTGCCTTTGGTGAAGCCACGTTGGCTGTTACTAGTCGCCTCCTTATTTTCCATGTCCCTTAGCAGAGATTCCAGGAGGATCTGCTCCATGATCTTGCCAGGCACAGAGGTGAGAGTGACTGGTCTGTAGTTCCCCGGGTCTTCCTTTTTCCCTTTTTAAACATGGGGGTTATGTTTCCCCTTTTCCAGTCAGCGGGAACTTCACCAGACTGCCACAACTTTTCAAATATAATGGAAAGCGGCTTAGTGACTTCTTCCGCCAGCTCCCTCAAAACCCATGGATGGATTTCATCCCGTCCCATGGACTTACGCACCTTTAGGTTTCTCAGATGGTCTCGACACTGATCTTCTCCTACAGAGGGCGCTTCTTCATTCTCGTAGATCCTACCTTTGCATTCTGCAACTCGGGCAGTGTGGTTGGAGCCCTTGCCGGTGAAGACTGAGGCGAAAAAGTCATTCAGTACCTCAAAGATCTTAGTCAGAAAGTACAAATGAGAAGTTGTGAGACTTTTATCAGTAAGCCTTCAACATCCTCTACTGAGGATATCCAAATTATGTTCTTAAAGATTAACAATTTGGACAATTCTGCCTGAATGCTCCTTAGATCGGTACATTCATCTGTCTTATTTCAGGACTGTTCTTTCTGTCTTTCAAAATAATCTTGATGGAGATGGTAGAGCTTTACAAATCATTGATTTTTGAGATGAGAAGATGATTGAACATTTGCACAGATACTTTTTTACCTTTCATTCATTATTTTTCTTTTGAAAATCTGCTTGTAACAGGATAAATGTGGAAAATTTCATTTCAGATTGTTGACATTGGCAAAGCTATAGGAAATTGTAATAAAAAGAACTATACAATGTTAACTTTGAATACTAGTACTGATTCCACCTAAAATATATTGATTTCAATATTATTTGCTCTGCTCCATAATTTGGAAATATGTAGGAATTAAGGCTTTTACATTTATGAAATACTATGATCTGTTCTCAATTATTAATTATTAATGCAATTCATTGTAAAAACTGTAAGGATCAAATTCTTTCCAGAATAGATGAAGCAAAGTCAATTCCAATGGTCAGTTTGACCCAGTATGCTTACTATTACTTCTGCAAAAATCTTTTTGAAAACGCAGACTTAGAGGATGGAAAGAATGAAAAAAAATGAAAAAAGACCACAAGATCTGACACTATGAATTCTTCCTTTCCTTTCTCTTGCTCATTTAAGGACTTTTCCCTTGTTCTTAGGAGTGCGTTCCCCAGGAATGAAATAAGAGCATTCCCTGTTTTGCATCCCAAAGTGCAGAGGGAAGAACCAAGCCAAGGTCTATTCCCCTTCTGCTCTGGCTTACAAGTCAAGTCTTAATTCCTGGGGGAGTCACCGGCTCCCGAAGACATGTGGCAGTACCATAAGTATTTCAAATGCCTCCTGTACTCTGGGGAGCTCCCAGAGGCATTGGGGTCTCACTGGGACAAGATGCCTCCCCTGGGAAGTCATGAAGTTATGGCGTGCCTAGCTGTGCTTACAGGGATAACCAAGCTTTCTGTGTTGCTTATTAAAACTCAGATTACTACTTACTCTATTTAAATATGCCCTTGTGGTTTTTTATTAACTGTTCCTTGAGCACATTATCAACGTCTGATGATACAAAGTCCAGTGCGTGCATTCCTTTACTTTTAATCCAGCATCCCCAGGAATGTGGCTTGCAAGTATAACATTTGTAAGATTTTGTGTCACCTATCTGCCAGCCCCTAGTAAACCTCTTGGCTACTTTTACCCAAGCTCAACAGAGAGCTAGAAGACTCATCTGTATTCACTTTCTACAAGTCTCATGAAAATAAGTGGCCAGGGAGGCGAGGGGGACGCAGACATTGCTCTCCTGGCAGGAAAGGCTGCAGTCTGAGTGCAATCATGGTTAGGCATAAGAGAATCCACATGGAAATTCACCCTCAGATACAAATCATAGAAAATCAGGCTTCATTAATTCCACTACTCGTGGAACTACTTGTTTTAGGTAATATATCTACACTGGAAATTCAGATAGTAATAATATCTTTGCTAATTTATAGAGCATTAACACTTTTGTACACTAATGTATAGAAACAGCAAGACATATTGATCACCTGATCCAGCTCCCATCAACATCATAGGAATCTTTCCACGAAGTTAAGTGGGAGTTGGACTAATTATCCACCATAAACGTTTATAGTAGCAACATTAAAACATAATCTATTCTGCAAAAGACTCAAAAGCAGAAACAAAAGAAACATTTTAATCCAGCTTTAAATGCCATGGTAAATTTCATTTATACAAACAGCAGCATAAAAGCAAAGCAGAAATTCATATTCATAAAAGCATAAATGAGTGTACCATAAGTGCATATAATGTTCAGTTCCTTCATTACTCCTGCAACTTTATTATATTTTGGAAATGAAACTTTCCATTATGCTTGTCCTTGTTCAGTCACACTCTGCTTACAGAGGTGGTTTTCACTGAAGCACAAAGATGGCCAAAGTCATTCTGTTGGATGGAAAATTAATGTATATGAGGTATGGAATTCCATGACTTCTTTTTTAAAACATCTATATAAATTAGCATGACAATTTTCAGGCTTGGCTTTCATTGATTCATGGAAGTCCTACAGAGGCTTTGGTAAATGCCTCCATTGAGGAAATATTTCATATCCTCCAGTAGCCTGCTATTCCACCCATGAGAGCATTCATACGCTTTTGAACCTACGTTAAAGCTCAGCTAAGAAGCCATTAACTGTCCAGATTAGTCCTGTACAGGAAAACCCTGCATGGGGAAATGGAAATTCCATGGCAAGCTCCTAGCAGAGTTTCCGCTGTATTGTTCTTCTAGGGAGAAAAGAGGGGTTGTGTTCCCACAGAACAAGCAGTGGTTTCAGTCCAAGGGGCTCTCACAGGATTCATCAGGGTCTAGGAGCAATTAGACATAAAACTTCTGTGTCTTCAGGTTGTATTGTGGATCCTCATCTCCCAGAGAATTGTACTATCAAGGACTCCTGCTCTAATTGCTACTGCCTTAGAAGCAAAATTTGGGAGATCATTGAAATTCATATAGATTAAATGTGCTCAGGGCAAAGTTAATGTCAGTTAAGAACTTCTGACGGTACCTCTGAGTCTCTGATTTTGCCTCTCCTCATGGCAAATCCTCAGTCTTATGAAAAAGCATCCATAATAGGAGGAATGTTCCTGAAAAGGAAACACTGTTTCCATCTATCGAATTTGTCTTGGGGTTATGGTTTTTGTGTACTGGAAAGTGTTTGGAGTGCTTAAGCCTACATTAAGCTGCTGATCATTATATCAGTATGTATGTGTGCTCACCAAATACTTTTTAAAAGGAAAAAAGAGAGTTTTAAATATAAGCTATAGTTAAAGGAATATTTTCCAGTCCAGGAATGTGCCCTGACTGGATCCTGAATGAATAGCAGGGCAAGTGTGTTAGTTAGCCCTCCTCTCCCCTGTTCCTGCTCTTTTTGCCTCCACGAAGAGAAAGCACACGCATCAGCGTGCTCCATCAAGTCCACACCATAGCGTGCTCCATCAAGTCCCCTGAACTGGGTAGTCGTGGGTATCTGGTAGCACACAAGTAAACCTTGATAGAGCCTAACTGACTAGACAACTAGATCCTGTTTTCAAATCAACAAGCATATAGGATTTTACGCAAGTATTAATCACCTATATAAATTTGAAAATCTAAACTGTGTCTTGTTCAAGTCACACAGGATGTAGGCTCTTCAGTAGGACTATGACTTCTGAACACAGGATTTACGCACCTTAATTAGCCAGGACACTTTGGAAATCTTTTTAAGATATCATTTCACTGCTAATGTACTTTTCTCAGTTCATTATTGAATGAATTAATGATTCACTTGCCTGTGATACAACTACAGTCTGTGAATTCTCAGAAGACAGAAATCTTAAGATCCAAATCTGCTTCCATGAATGACAGTATGAATTCTGGTGTTAATTTAAATGGGAGCAAGAGCAAGGTATATTGTCAATGAAATGGTTCAGACTCTTTTCACAGACTCTACTGTGAAAAGGCAGACCATAACAGACAGTTGCAATTCTGTTTCTTCGCAAATATGGGTCATTGATAAGAGATCTTTTATTTCTAAAAGCTAGAGATACTATTGCCGATTTTAAAAGAACACTTAGCCTGTTCCAGTTTAGTTGATCATGAATTAGCTCTTATCTTCCCTAACAGATTTTTTGTTTCATAAACTTAATTATAAACCAAAGGTTTATAAACTGTCAGGCATTGACAGACACTGCTTCCAGCTTGGACAATATATTTCCTTTTTTGACACTCACTTTACTAAAATTAGTAGATTGACTTACCTCGTTTTCTCCTCTATACGGCAATTGGTTGTATGAAGTATTTTTGGAAGATGATTTCTCCAGTAAAGTACTTCTTTGAAAACCTTCCAGGTTCACAACATACAGTATTTAGCTTCATTATCCTTAAAATTAAACATAAAAATATTTTCCATGTACTGCTGTAGATTACTGTTGTAACCATATTTGGAGGAAGGAAGGAAAACATATTGTTACTTCCTTTTATTTCTTGAAATAAAATGAAACCTGTTTTTTTTTTTTTCCACGTTATCCAGATATGCTCAGCTTGCTGAATGGCATGTATAAAATTATATAAAAAAAAAATGAAGATGAGGTATTTTGCTTAAAATATTTGAGATATCTATTCTAAGAGACACACATCAACTGATTGCTAATTTTGCTTGAGACCCTATTAGTTGGGATGAAAAGATCTAAGTTTGGGGGAGTTTGAAAAGTTATGGCAGTATTATTTAATTTAAAATATTGATAAGTGGACTTCTGTTTTACTTTTCTGGTCTGGCAGTAATTTTCAGAAAAGTTGTTTCTATGAGGAGATTGCCATTTCCTGCAAAGAACTAAAGAGGACATTGAGGAGGCTCAATGCTTAGTTATGTTACAGTTTGGATTATCCAAAATATGTCAGAAAAAGAGAGACTGCTGTAGAGGAGACCTGACCTGCCACAAGAGAAGCAGTAGATAAACTGGATCAGATTTATTATCAAAATAGCAAAAAATCAGACTGCATTAATTTAGTTAACCATGTCTGTGAGTAACTTGCAACAGATTTATCTTCAGGTGATTTATCGAGAAAGATTATCAGAATGATCATTTTCTGAGGAAGACAGGAATAGAAATGGAGCATTATGAATTCTTGATTTATTCTGGGTTGCAATGTTATCTATAGGTACCAAAAAAAAATCTCAAAAACCCCCAAAAATAACAAACAGGGAAAAAAAAGCACAAAACCCCCTCAGAGTCTTTGCCCCTTAAGCAAGGTTCTTTGTGTAATGTAGGAGAAATGAGTGTCACCCTTCGAAGAAAAACTCTTTCAGATTGAGTTGAATAATTCATTTTCTGTTTTCTGACTGAATTTCGTAACAGTTGGTTGACTGTAACTTTTCTGACTTGTCAAGAATTCATGTGACCATGTAGTGCACATTTGAATACGTGTTAAGATGTTCAGCTTTCTCATCTGCATTTCTGGGAGTATGGAAATTGTCTCAGTACCCTTTAGATTTCCAGCCGACATTTGCTGATGTAGGTGAACGGTCACTGAGGCACAATATTATCATTGCTGCCATACCACCCGTATCTTAGAAGAATGTAATTGTTGCATTTGCTGCTGTTTGCTATTGTATGAAATGAAGAGACTTGAACTAAAAATGTCATCTGTTGAGCACATATGCTTTCATTTCCAAGAATCTGCATAATTTAATTATATTATCTATTACAAAATGTGCTTCTTACAAAAAGTGGTATTTTAACAACGTATTTTAATTAATACTAAATTTTAATGCATGTCATAAAATGTCTAGTTTTCCCAGGCAGAATATGCTGTCATTCACTGATGTGGTACAGGTAAATTCATGTAAAAAGAGGATTTAGTCTATTAGCTACCACTTTCACCATCTGGCAGCATTAATTCTCCATCTTTTTGTGTGTTATGTATTTGGTGGCAGAGGATACTGTATACTAGACTGCATCTTTAGTCTCCATTCTAAGCCAGTGTACTTTCTTCCTTTACTACTATGTGTGTACTTTGTCTATTACCACCATTTCTCTGCTTGCTTACTTACACTTTTCAATGAAAGCACAGTAAAATCCTTGTGCTTTGCAAAGACTGCATTTGGAGTCTGGGCTAGGTTTCCATCTCCAGATGGAAAGTGCAGAATCAAAAAGCGTTTGCTTAAATAAATGCTTTTTTGTTAGCTTGAGGCTAACAAAACTTGTGATCTCTCAAATTTGAAAAGGAAATTAATATCAAAGACATGAAGGTGGAGGAGGAACTCTGCTGCCTACAGAATTTATCCTGTGGATGTTAGTTAAAGTGCCTGGGACAGTTGTAACTGGTGTGGTAATGCAGAAAGACAGTGCTTCAACTAATTCCCAAAATCTTTGGGGGAACTTACATAATGCATAGCAGAGTTAACTCAAGCAAGAAGTGAGCTATCTTAAACATCCGAAATACAGAAATATTTTGCAGGGTTTTTTTCCCCATGTTCAATATAAATTCAGTTTCAATTTCATAGGACTATGTGAACCAAGATAGCTACAGCTCTATGAAACCTGTAGATATTGTGCGTTTAACTTCTTCATAACAGTCCACATGGGAAGGGAAGGGAAGGGAAGGGAAGGGAAGGGAAAAGGAGAGAGCAATTCAAGCAGGTAGAATATGAATACAGGTAAGAAGCATCTTAGGGCTGCAAAGGCAGTTTACAGATAACTCTAATTCCTAAATGCTCAAGTTTCCATTTCTTTAGACAGCATACATCGCTGCATCTTAGAGAGATTTTGTTTGCATTTAGTAAAGCTTCCCTTAGGTCACAGGGGAGTTCATCTAATCAAAGACGGTTTTGTAGGTGTTTTCCCCAAAAGGTCCCAGTACCTGACAGATGAGACTAGGGACCAGTGGTACCTTGAAGTGTGAAGGTAGCTATACTACCCAAACAGTACAACATTACCAGGTACCAACTTCCCTGTCACATCTTGCCCATGTGATGCAACGATGACCAGACACCACTTCCCCTGCCACCACTCCCTTTCTTCTACAGCACTGGCTCTAATTTATTTAAAGCACTACAGAGTTAAAACTAACATACAACTGTGACAAAAAATTGCCATTATTGAAGTTCACCATTTCTTAGTGGCCGATAGAAATTATCTTCTTTCTCTTATTTTAGGCCAAGATTATTTTATTTGTATTTACTAATTTTTTCAGTCTTTGTATTTGGGATATTTTAACAGTACAGTTTTTACCCTCATACATCCTGAAGGAAGACGTACAAATATATGTAAATTTAGAAACAGCAGTTTGACATTAATATTGTCCACTTTAATGTGATTTTTAAAGATAATGGTGATTTTGTTGTTCTAACAGTAATAAAGAGAAAGGAAGTGTTCTACACACAGTGTAGCTGTGAAGGAAGCAGAAAAATACATCTAAATGGAGTCCTAGGACTAACAAAGAACCCTTTCTCTGCCCCCCTTCACCCAACATTATATTGACAATTTCTGATTTCCTTTAGGTTTCATCCAGTAGTAAAGGTCAGCAATAATTTGTCCCACCTGACAGAAATTGCCAGTGCATGGTAGAACTTGAGCTCTCATCTAACTCATCTGAAATACATGCCACAACAAGCAACGGCAGTCATCTGCACTGTCCCTAAATTGTCGACAAAGCTCGTTTTGTAGCTCTGTTGCACCTTTGCATTGACTGAAATGAGTGGAAGCTCTGAGCTATAAAATACAGGAGAGGAAAGTAGTTCGGAAAACAGGCACAAATAAAATAGTATTTTGCAATGAATGGGAAGTTTTGCAAAAGACAGGGCACCTGATTGCTCTAATTTGAACTCTAAACAATAATTTCAGATAATATGGTTGCAATTTAATCAAATATTTCCAGATCAGATATGAAGTGCTTTGCAGTGAGGTCCCCGGAAGTGAAAAATCAGCCCTGACTGCTCTGAATAAGCTTAAATACAGCGCCTACGAAGAACCTGAGATCAAGTCAACACAATTGCCCAATGAATATTCTCCCCAGCAGAAGGATTAAATAGAGAGACAGACTTTGGCATTTAAAGGAATATAATTTAAAGGACAACTGCCAGGTTTAACCTTTTATACACGTCATGACCGTTAAATGGATGAGACCATTGATAGACAAATGTAAAACAGGAAAAGAACAAATAAAAGAATTAACTCATAATAGCTTTTAATATAGGAAACTATATTAATAGCTAATGACTAGTTCACATCTGAGAATTGCAAATATCCTGATAATATTCTAAACATCGATTCTGCCTGGGTAAGCAGTCTTGTGTCCTATTTATTCTACATATGCTATCAATATTGTCATGGTTACAGTCCAGCTAAATTATTAATATATATGTACAAAAATTCTGAGACTATTTAGATTTAGAAAGAAAGTAAGCAGCGCAGCCTTGCACATTGCTTCTGTGCCTACAAAAAGCCAAGTTTATTACGTCAAAGTTCAGAAAAAAGGGTAAATCAGAATCACAGTTGATTAAGGATATATATATTTCACACAAGTAATTATTCGCTAGAACTTGATGAAGTTAATTAAAGCGTTTCTATCAGCTTCAGTAGGTGTTCAGTGATCTAGTTATGTGCATAAAGTTCTTGTAATGAAAAGTTAACTTCAATTGGTTTTAGGAGCAAGACAAATGCAGATTTTTCTATTAAAAATATGTTCGTCAGATAGCCATAGTTAAACCAATACTCTTTTTTGTCACCTGTAAGCTTTAAATCTCACTTATTAAAAATTGCATTCAAATAGCAAAAAGACAAGGCATGGAATATAAACTAAGATGTCTATTTGAATTATTCATGGTGATCTGGAAAAATTAATTGATAAAGAGAGAATAATAAATGTCCAAGGGGTATTCCTTTTGATAATTTTCACTTTTCTTTGCCTATTTTGTTAAAAGGAAAAAAAAATCTAAATTACTTTGTGTCCTCTTCTGCACCAACACATTTTCTCTTTTTTGTATGTTTTTCTGCTCAGCCAGACTGAACTCAGAGATAGCAGTGACAAATCTGCCCTGGCTTATCCATTAATACAAACAAAAACAAAACAACAAAAAATACTTTCCTAATATCCTAGAAACTCAGAGAGATGATTTTCTACACTAAAGGGAAAAACACCAGCCTTCACTACTTCTAGCTGCTATCTAAAATTTCCATGTATACTTCATTCCCTTTTATGACAAAGCTGAAATCTCCAATACAGAAGAGCTGCTAAATGCTATCTCCTGCCATTTAGATGGAGTTAGGAAAGGTCTGCTGATATGTTTGCTAATGATAACTATTACGTAGATGTATAACTCACTGGGGTATTTCTATCAAATCAAAGAGTTTTATGCTAACTCCTCTACAAAGAGCAAAATAGTACCCCAACCATCACTGTCACATGGTGGAGGGCATTTAAAATTAATATCTGAAAGACAAGAGTCTAAACACAATGCAGATTCTGTAATGATTGCTTAGTTCACACTATAAGAATGGACTTTAAAGCTGATAGTCCATCAGTCAAAGTGATCACTCATCATCATCGAGCCATGGTAACAGCCACCAGATGAACTTTTCGTTTATTTGTCACTCATTTTCCTTTCCCATCTCTGTGTATGCATCTACCTCTGCATCCATCCCACTGACGTTCTGAGTTTGTGGCAGCATTGGCCTGAAAAGGCTGTCTCTTCAGAAGTTGTTACACAGATTCAGGCTTTTAGCTCTGGAGTACACTGGCCAAGATAGCAGCTCTAACAACTTCAACTAAAACAGAAAACCTCGGCAGCGCTGAGGAGAATGTCTTTGCCGATTTATGGAAGTCAGATGAGTTGAACAGCTGATACCATACCAAATCATTATCAAAGTTTCGTTAATCACAGTGGAAACTCAAAGTTTGGGTTTACGTTCCCTTTTGGTTTCTTGATGAACGGAAATAAAAGCTTTGTGAAGTACTACTGCTCATTTTTAATAGCACTGTCGATAGCATGAAGGTAGAAAGGAATGCATAGGCCTTTTTCACTTAATTTCATATTTTTATTTCTTTAAATTTTCCAGATGAGGTGCTTCGTGATTCAACTTCAACTGCAAATACAACTTTAACTGTAGTTTTCAGCGTAGGGCTATGAAGATCTTCCTTTCTTACAACAAATGTAAAAGATCAAAGATATGGAATTGCATCACTTAAGCTGAATCAAGGAACACACTTTTTTGTGTGAAAGAAAAAAAAACAAACAAACAAACAAAGCTGTAAATTGAGAGGAAAATGTTATTAATAAATGTATGTAGTGGGGGCTTGATCTGCTGAAGCTTATATTGGATAACCAAAGGAAGGAAAGATGACTCAAGGTGCTTTTGCCCTTGCTTGATGCAGGATATAAAAACTGATTCAGAAGGTGTAGGAAGGACCTGGAGTTTGGTTACATCCTGCTGCCAGTTGTTCTGAGTCTCTCTCAAGTATGTCAGGGGAACTGTGAACTGTTGTCCTCTTCCTGCTAACCTCCTCGTGTTCTTGAGACAGTATCAGTGGTTTTATCCTCCTATGTACTACAAAAAGTAGGATGGCAGCAGGACTGGAACAGCACTCCAGTCTCAATCTGACCAAGAGATCCAGCTGAAGGCTGAGAAAAAATAGTTGGAAATCTAGTAATGAAAAAATGACCTGTAAACCAGATTAACTGTCCAGTAAAAAATAAGTTTTTACTGCTAGTCTGCATTGCTGTGAGGAGTTAAGCAGGCAATACATAACAACAATTTTTTCTTGTTATTACTAAATAAGAAAACTCAAACAACTTCACTGCCATAAAATAATAAGAGCCCTGTAGCAGTTTTTCTGGTAGAATTCAAAGATAGTCACGTGATAGTTGATTAACCTTTTTTCCAAATTTGTCACCTAAACTCTCTCTATCTTCTTTTCTGAAGAAAAAATAATGGTATTTTTATAAAAAAAAATGCAAAAAGGCAAAAATATGTCAGTCAAGCACACAAGAGAACACATTAGTTACATTAAACCTTAGAAAGTATCTTTGATAAATAAACTCACTGTCATGAGTTAAAACATGCTAAAATCTACCCAGTCAGTCTAGAGTGTAGTTGATTTGAGGGGCAGGTTATAAAAGGCTGTAATCAGCTATGGGGGCTAGACCAACTAGCTGGCAGAGGAGAGGGGAATTTCTGCTTTCACATAATCCCATAAATAAAGGTTTTCCTAGTATGGGGGATCTGCTTCGGCTCAAAAGCAATGATGACCTGAAAATTTCATGTGAGGAGAACCCTTCTGCTTTAAAGGGGATGACTCAGTAGGGTGTTGACATTAATCCCATATATATTAAGAAGGAAAGACTGGGAGAATAATACTGATGATCTCTTGTGTTTTTATTGTTAGAAAGTGAGAGAACTTGAAATGTCTAGGAAACTGCTAATATCTCGCAAGTTCTTACCAATGGTAGGATGCTATTCCACATAACTGCATCCATGCTATCTTTCCCCTGGATTGGGAAAACTTTCTTGTCTGCCTCTTTTCTACCAGTCTGTACTAATTGAACCATCCTCCTTCCCATCTTTCTTATTGCTGAGGCTTCTCTGCTGTTCAGGCTTGTTTCCTTTCCCCATCGTTTTCCCAACAGTATATGAAATGTTAATTTTGTGAGGCAGAAATGTTTTAAGAAGTAGGAAATGCTGTGTTCTCTTCCTAACTGTATCACTGCCATTATTACAAGCAAGCCGTCCTACCTTCCTGCTTCTTTCCTTAACCCCCACCCGAGTCCCTAAACTGGAGATTCCAAGTTCACACTTGAAAAGATAAATGCTGTTCAAAACACTGGGTATACAGCAACATCCATTTGCTTCTTTCAGCGGAGCTGGACTGGGAAACCCACTGAACATATCTTCCTGCAGACTGAAAGAAAAAGAATATGATCTTGCGTGATGTTGAGTATGTTCTGATACAGGCTGAGTGCATTAATGTTTGTTGAAGCCTGCAATGAAATCCAGGCTTGCAAAGTCTCTCAGTCTACTTAGCAATTTGCAAGACAAATTATGTAAAGAAAAAAACCCATAAGTTAGCAAGTAGTTCTTGCTAATATACTGAAATCAGCCATGGGAGGCCAACTAATATCTCAACACAAACAAGGAAATATTAACAGAAAAAGTCCAACAACGAATAAGTAAGGCCTAGATACCCTTGAAAAAATACAGTAATCTGGTTTTTTGCCCTAAGAAGTTAAAAAAACTAACACAGACCAAACAATCAATATGAATGCTGATTTATACTAATCCTTTTCTCTCACTGTAATCACACCACAATAACTTTAGACATGGAATTTGCAAATGGTATCCAAGCTGTGCATGGTTCTAACCAAGCTGTTAAAAAGATGAAGAGTTAGACTGGCTTGATAACCATCAAGAGAAATAAATAAGCTCAAACAGTTTATAGAAATACTGGTTTGCTTTGGGAAAATGGCTCTGCTTTACTCTCATGAACAACATTAATTTCCTAGGATGAATGAACTAGAAAAATCTGATTTCCTCAACATACTTGTAGGTATCAGAAAGCAAACTTCTTTTTTTGGTATATGTAAAGTTGTAGTAATCAGAACACCCTTTGACTTTGTCCTACACATTTTTGCTAACCCACATCATCATCTGCAGAAATCGAGAAGGTGATTATAGACATGAATGGAAGCAAGTCAGTAGGGATAGCTGGTTTTTATGGCCAGTTACATTTATCAGCATTAAAATCTAGAAAGAGCTAGAAATAACATTAGAAATATGCTGTGATTTCTTGGAATGAAGCTCTATCCAGCTTGATTAAAGACATCAAAAATAGTTTTAATTTGCTAAATAAGTAAAAGGCCAGGTTGAGATTGTTTTAATAACCCCTGGCATCTGTGAGTTCCAGCAGTCAGAAAACAGCCAGAATACACAACACTGCCTGAAAAAGTTATAGAAGATGCTGTCAGGAAAACTCACAGGGGTTTATACAGCTCCCTTGCCGTAAAACAGGATCAGCTACAGTTGCCTCTCAGTCAACTGCTGATGGCTCCTCTCGGTTATGGATTAACCGTGTTGCAAGACTGGAGACACCTGAAAGGCCTGGCACAGGCCAGATTACGTCTGCGAGCAGAAGAGTTGTGTTTGCAGGACACGGCCACGCTGGCGTACCCTGTACCCGCCCAGGGCCCCCACCCTCCCCAGTCACCCGTATCACCAGCCTGCTCGCTTCCCCATTGCATTCTCACTGCCTGATCCCAAAGACCACCTGGCATTCATCTTGTACTGCAGGTTTGGGAGTAGGGTTGGGTTTTGGGGTGCTTTTTTTTTTCCTTTTCCAGCTTACTCTTGATAAATCAAGAACTGACTAGGCCCACACATATGAATGTACCTGATGAAGTGAAATTTCTCTAACACAGAAGATATATTTTGGAGATGCTTTATAGGTATAATCCTCCTAGAAAGAGAGAAATGGGAGATCTTCATTGTCATTAATGTTGCCATTAAAAAATCTTTTTTCAGTCGTCTCTGTATACGGTTGCCATTCACTCATAAGCAGACAATCTTCCTTTTAGCATTTGATTCAGCTGCAAACCAGAGGACAAGCCATTTTGTCCCTTATTTGAAGAGTTTGAGGCTCAGTCAAGTTTTGCTGAATTTGAGCAGAAATAAAGAGTATTACAGATAAGCAGCTATCCACCAGCTTAGTCTTTACCCACCAACTTCAACCTCCCTTACTTTTCCTTCAAGAGTTCAAAGCCACGTTCAAAATAGGAAGTACCTTGCCTAGAACTCCATGAACTTCTCTTGGACATACTAAGGCAGGGAATTAGCTATGACATATTTTAGATCACATCCAGCATATCCCTCATCCTATCTGATTTCATCTCTTTTATACTGCAGTTATTGATACACAGCAGATTGCAGTGAAATAAACACAGTATTTTCAGTTTTATATTTTAACATTTAAAATCTTATCAGTATGCGGAACTATGAAAGGATTGTAGATGCTGATCTAATCCACCTACTTTTCTGGTGTCCAGATTTTCTGTAATAAAAATGCGTATAATCCCTAGAATGACATACCAGTTTAAAGGATTTCTACTTTTCTTTTGTAAACTGACAGCAAATTGTCTTTCCTTCCTAACTGTGCTTTGTTAAAAAGATTTTCTTTGCCCTAAAGAAGCTAAAACCAACATGACCTTGAGTGTGATCAACTTAAATACAAAATTGCATTTCTAGATATAGCAGTTATTTCTTCTGATAGGCTCGTGGTAGATATTCTTAAATAGCTATTGACTCCCAAGTTCTTTAACCTTGCAATTTTTTATATATATATTATAAGATGTTCAGATCTGAAAAAAATCCCTAGCTTGAATGCACAATGATTTCAGAGATTTAAGTGCAATGTGAAGAACTGCACCTGTAAATTGCCAGACCTATTCATTTATAGCTTATTTATTAATAATTTTTATTAATGTATAGGTTCTAAATTTGTGGAAAAGCATGTACAAGTAAATTAGTCATGCAACTGTGTTTTAAAATTGCTTATGCAGTTGCTTTGAGGCCATTAAAAAAACAGGTCCTTTTACTTGTATGTTCCATATGAGCAATCCAAGATGTATTAGGAAAAAGCTGCAAACAATTCTGCCTGTCAGTAATTCCAGACTTAAATTTTGAACTACTGAGCTGCCCCAAGCTAGGGATTCAGCTGAGGGGAAAGGCTTATAGGGCTGAAAAACCAACAGAGACTACTGGATGGGATATTTATTTACTTATTTATTATGAACTGTTCAAAACAATTCTTAAAAAGATTGTTTCTTTTAAAATGATTTCTCATATTCGCTTTCCCAATTTCCCACTATTTTCCATTTAAGGATTTTGCAAAAACCTTGCAGCTACTAATGTAATAAGTCCATGGTATCTCTGTGAAGAAGAGAGAAATTATTCTTATGTGTTTTAGACTGATTCAGCACTGCTTATATTCGTGGCAGGTTTCATCTTGATCCTTTTTTTCTGGGAGTGGAGATTGCTCATGTGTATAACCTGTTTAGGAAAGAGTTTATGTCAAGAGACTGCTACAAAGTAGACACAAACCATCTTAACAGACTAAAGAATAAAAAAGGAATTTAATGTGCAACAAAGACACAATGAGGCACAGAAAAGAAACAAAATGTTTGTGTAGAAAAAAATACAACTTTGGTATTAAAATCACCAGCGTTCCCAAAATTCATATATATATAAAGAGTTACCAGTACATCTCAGCACAGTAGAAACAAACTTTTGAGTTGAAATTAAGACATTTTGATACTTTACTTAGGTTGCGGGGGTGTGTGGGGTGGGGAGATGTTTTTATTTTTGGTAGTATAAATGTCATCATCACCTATGTCATAAAATGAAATGTGTATTTCAGTTGTAATTATTGTGAATATCAGACTTACCAGGAGATTTCTGCTGAACACGTATTTTTCTTATGGGGAGATTTACCAGTAGCAAGGGGAGTGAGGACTGAGGAATTCGTGAAGCGGATTGTAGTTTTCTTATAGGACTGTGTGGATTTGCAAAAACTCCACATTACATGATGACCAAGAAAGTTCCATAGCTCCACTCGATTACTGCTGCAGCTTCATTGAGCTTAGATGTGGCTTCAATACAACACCAACATTACAGGAAAATAAGCCCAGGACATTTCAGCTGCTACAGCCTGTTTATCAGAATGCTTTTCTTCCTCCCACAGTTGTATTTAGGAGTATTTATGAACCTGTTTCTAGGGGAAATTAAAAGCTGGATTTCACTGCAGTAGCTGAATCTACTTACTCCTAAGCAATTTGGATCAGTAAACCCCTTAATAGGTCAAGAGGCAGCAAGAAGCAGGGGTAAGTGCATTTCCCTGTAGGGATCCTTCACTGCTCCTTGCTGGGGAAAGCATGGATATTCACTTTCCCTGTAAAGTCATCAGATATCAGATTTGCTGATTTCCAAGGAGTACCTCATTGTCCCTATGGACTCTTCTCAGGTTTGGGGCAGAAGCATTCTCTACCTTTCCTGTTGAATCTGTGCCACTGTGCAATTAAGTATTTAGATTTGTGGGGCCAGAAAAGGGAAACACAAGCATACACATGAGTAGTTCATGACTTCTACCTAAAGGGCAAAGCATGAGGAGACAAGAACCCTAAATTTTCATCCGTGTTCCATAAATATTTCTGGTTTTTGCTCCCTTACATGCAGCTATCAGTGGGTAAACAGTCTATGAAGCAGGGTACTAATCCCGTTCACAGCTGAAGCCTCTCTCATTTGGCAGTCAGCTCAAAAGTTTGCTCTCTTTTTCTCAGGGCCCTACAACATTCTTATCTAAGCTGTCCGTAGCTTTCCTCTTCATCTGTTTTTCTACTGCTTCTAGCGCTTCTTTGTTCGTTCCCACACAGGCAAACAGGCATAGTAGGTCCAATGAATTCTTTGTGCATTGAGTATACTGCACATCAGTACAGTACATGACTGGTAGGTCTGGCATGTCTGGGAAATATTGAACTGCCTGTGCATGCAATCCAACATGTCTGGGATTTCCATGCTGGCTATGTTCACAAGTCCTGGAAAAATACCTACGTATTTTTCATAGACCAGTTCATTTTTCCACATGAAGGGACTAATATACACTGTAATCAGTTCACTTTTCATCTTTTGATAAACTAATCTTATTGAATTCAAGTCTCTGATCATGCATTGTATTGTACAGCATCCTCTCTAGCACTGAAATCACTTTTGTGATTCCTTTCCGCACAATCTCGGGTTTGTGAACAGTGTTTTAAAAACACAGCTGCAGGAACAGTATGCCTCATTCGAAAAGCAATCTCAGCGACGCTATACATGGAAGGTAAAACCCCTTCATGTGCCTCGTCAGTAAAAGACATGACCAAAAGGCAGTGTTTCCAGTTCGTAGGAAATGGTATGTTTTTACAAACTGCTCTCATCCAAATCACAGTGGGTTTTTTGGTGGAAACTTCTGGTGAATCAAAAGTACTCTGACCCCTGCAGGAGCTTCGGCAAACTGATACGAACGGGCCGAGGCTGAGGGAAGAACCCGCATTTTTGAGGAAAGGAAACAAAACAAAACAAAACAGAACTTCTAGCTCGGTGTGTTGCTACACCCGGGAGTATCATCCATTTGTCGTAACACTCCAGAGTCTGAGTGCTTGTTTAATATGACCTTCAGGTTGCTTTCCTGACTTACTGCCTTCCAGAATACAGGAACACATAATGGTTTTGGTTTTCTCAAACTTACGTGTTGGGTTTGTTTATACCAAAACACAGTGCCTTTAATGAGATCAGCTTGTCATTGACTTTCAAAATCTATTAAAAAATGTAGCATGGTATCAGTTCAAATACTGATGCCCAGTAGATGACTGCTTCTCATTGTCCATTTGTTGTTGAGATATGTCAGCTGAATGGCCCTAATCCATGTAATGTATGCTTTATTGATAGCGTTTTATCACAATAATGACGTTTCACTGAAAAACAGATCAATGCCTTGCAAACTATTGGGGCTAATTAAAGCATTTGTAGCTCTTGAAAAACAGCCGTCTTACAAGTTAAAGTTCTGAATGGATCAGAATATAGTCAGCTATTCTGATATGATAAAAACATACTTACTTTTAATAACAGACAAATATGGGAAATGCTTTCTTTTAGACAAATATGGAAATGCTTTATTTTTCAGCATCATGTTACATGGCCGTACTGTTTCCATTAGTAATGGGCCTGTACTAGTAACAGAACCTTTGCTACCTACCGGTAGGCATTTAGGCTGGAGTGAACAACAGTGAATTACAGTGCTTTTTAGAACACACCAAAAAGGTATGCTATTGCTGACAAAGCTTTACACTGTCGTTTCTTCTGTTACTGGTAGCAACTTGTCCTTTGGCTTGCCAATGGGGGGTTTTGCCCTTACATTGCAGTTCCTCCGTTGACATGAGAAATGGTTCTTTCTGGTAAAGTGGACATGCGTGTGGGACTGGAGAAGCTGCAGAAGCCATACCCTCGGCACCCTCCCTAATAACCTGTATTAAGTTTCCAGAACCTCTCTCCTAAAATTTCCCACATGGCTGGCACCAGTACGCGCAACCCCAGACTTTCCAGGCTCAGCACCCCGCAGCTGACACAACCCCACCTGCTGAGCAAATGACTTCATTCTCTCACTCGCCACAGCGCCGGGCATTGCTGACAGCCCGGTGACTACCTTGCTCCGGGAGCCGCCTTCGCATCCCGGCCAGGGCGTGATGGCAGCAGTGAATCGCGCTCTCGGGTTTATACCGCGGGACTGCCATTGTGAAGGCAACGACCTCCCGTTTCCCCGCCGTCTCTTCCCCCCGGCGGGTACCGAGATAGGACCAGTGCGCGGTTTCCCTTTCGGCAACACCGCTCGTTTTGTTTCCCCTCCGGTGGCTCCTCCGTCCCGCCTCGGGGCAGGCAGCTCCCTCCAGCCGTGCTCCCCGGGACCGAGCGGGGCGCCGGGCGCTGCCTCCTGCCGGGCCTCCCTCCGGGCGCGCCGCCGGGCCTCCCCGCCCCGACGGGCAGACCCGGGCTCCGGCCNGTGCCGAGGTCCGCGGGCGAGCCGCGGCACCGCCGCTTGTTTACGAGCGGGCGGAGAGGGGGCCCGGGACACCGCTCCGCCGCCGCAAGAGCGGGGGCAGCAGCCGTTAGGGGTAACGGCAGCGCAGCTCCCCATTTTCGCCCCCGCGCAG
>VYZM01007890.1:0-13350 GCA_013398915.1 Dromas ardeola
AAGTGAAGTTGATTAATTGCCACTATGGTTGAAATCATGAGGGAAATCAAGGCGGTGTGGGAGAGAAAGAGCAGCTACCATGCTGTGAAGATGCCAATGAAGATTGCTTCCACAGTGCTTCCATCTCTAACAGTGGGACCGTTAGAGATGGTTTTTGTTCCCACAGTGTCATCAGTGGAGTTCATCATTTCTGTTAAAGAGAAAGAAGGAAAGAACAGTGGGGAAGGCCAAACAGGTTACCCCTTTTGTGATGCAGAATATATCATATGCCTTTTGCCAGGGAGCCATAAATTAGCTTCTGCAGTTTGGCACACAGCACAAGTTCCCGTAACTCCAGTAATTTTAACTCTTTGCCGCCCAGATCATAAGCCTAGCTTGTCAGCATCCTGTTGTTTAATAATTGAAATTTGTGCTCCAGTATCAATTAAAAATCTTGTTACTTGTTTTTGAGGACCAACTGGAATTAAAATGTAAGTGTCATTTTCATTTAGCCATTGATAATTTTCTACTTGCCAGACAGGCAAGCCCAATCGCTGTCTGAGCACTATTAGTTTTTTGGTTTTGTGTTTTGTAACTGATCTCTATGAGGGGATAAAAGGTTATTTTTCCTCAGCAATGGAGGAGTTGGAATGTTTGGGTGGTCATGTTTCTGGAACGCTTGAATTGGACTCAGAATGACACTGGTAGGCTGTCTCTGAATCGTGGTTCTAGGAATTCCTAGTGTCAGTGCTTTTTTCCATAATTCATTTCCCCACTCCTGGCCCTTTAATTGCCGGTCAGAGGATTTTGTTTCCTGAGAGCTGATGTGATTGTCCAATTTGCCTAACAGCACGACCTGTATTTTTCATTTCACTGGGAATTTCATCCCATCCCATTTCTCACATATGACTCATGGCATTAACATTGCCCAGGTGAGGACCTCCCGGCGATCTTCTGTTGACAAGCTAAACTTCCCACTTCTTCTGTCAGTAGATGCTTGAGTTCTTGCAGTCCTTTTTCTGCAGCAGTCCTGAGTAAGGCTTGCCCAAAGTGAAGTGAAAACCGTACACCTGTTTCAGCTTGCATGTGGGTGCAGCAACATACTTCCTTTTTTTGCCTCTACCTTATGACTTCTACACAAACCTCATTATCACTATTATTGTGACTATTCATGAAGCATGTGTTGCATGGCATGTGAATGGACTCATAACACAGAGTGTGCCTTACATTCTTAGATGGCATGTGATGTGATGAATTTCATTCCATTCAGTTGTATAAATTGTGACTTGCTGCAGTACTGTGCATTACTGAGAGCCTGAAACAGAGCACTGAGCAAGCTAATATTGCATTACATTCAAATCACAAGGGAAAAATACATTATTCCGTGTATATCCCAGCTGAGATTTCCAAGTTTGGGAGGTGTTGTTTATCTAGGCAATGAAATAGAAAGCTGTCCTTCTGGTCCACTGTGGCATGGGGACTGCAGCTGTATTAATAGTCTATTTGAGGAATCTTCAACCTTTTTCTTACTGGAACTTTGACAGTTCCTTGAAACTTCCCTCTTTTCATATTATTGGAAGAGTGCAGTGCACAGTACTTCACAGGTTTGAGATTCACCATCAAATACAACACACTTCAGCATTTCCATCTCTTCTAAAGTTTTTAAAGCCTGTGCCTCTTCAATCAGTTCCATCTGGACAGTCAAAGTTTTCAGACAGCAAAAGTTTTCATATAATGCTGTGGCACATCAATAGAAAAATTCTAATTTTATGATGTCTTATATCTGTATGTGATTCACTACTAATATAATGATTAGACAACATGCACGGGGGTTGTATTTTGATGTGACTTTCCATTAGAGGTGTAATACCAGCACTTCTACAAGAGTAGCAATGTACCATTTTATTTGTACATGACCATTGTATATGAACCAAGATTAAAACAAGGTACCAGTAGAATGCAAGCAATAAAAGGAGACAGGTATATGTGGGGCAGACTGTAACCAGATTATGCAAGGATAAAAGAAAATAATGTCTATTAGACTGGAATATAGAACTGAGCTTGCAGACGTCTCTTTATGATTCCCAGCTATCCTACTAGGATAGCTAGCCTTGTACCCTGCTCACCAGCTCAGACCTTGTCATGAGGTCAGAATATGTTTTTTGTCTTCTGTATTAGAAGAAATTTACTGTTTCTATTTAATAATAACTTCTCCTCTCACAATTCAGCAGCAACTGCCTATGGTAGTGCTTCATGATAAAAGAAGCACTGGGGACTGGTGAGGGGAGTCATAGCTATATTACTAAACAGGTTTGGGATTATTCTCTTGTTCTGATGCACATTTAAGACACAAGGTTAAATGTGCATCAATTAATCAAAAGGAGTTACCTATGTGTTCATGCGTCTTATTTCTCCTTCATCCAGCACAGGGTGGACACATCTGAACTGTTTACTGCAGACAGTCACTATTACAATGATTCACAGTGCATATCAAATGCCTTTCCCAAGCACTGGATGGGAAATTGCTGACTAGCACAAACCAAAACCATGCCAATGTAATAATTAAACAGCATGGAAAATTGGGGACCCTGCCCCTGCTTTGGTTTTTAGTTTAGACAGAGCTAAAAGTACCGAGGACAGACTGCATGGAAATAGAACCAAGCAGCAGTATTTCTAAAGACAGAACTGTTGAGGGCTATGAAGCACTGGAGCAAATGCCCAGAGAGGCTGTGAAATCTTCATCATTGGAGTTACACAAAACTTATCTTTAAAAGCCACACACAACCTGGTCAAACTTTGATATTCGCCCTGCTCAACCATAAACTGCTTAGGACAACAAAGTGTTTTCTTTGGATAGGTCCTTTACTGCTAGGGATTCACCAGCCCATAAAGTCAGGAGGGGAGATGGGAAAACAGACACACCATGGCTGATGGATAACTTGGACATCGCAGCATGTTACTGAAAGAACAGCCTATTTTGTAGCTTGCCATTATTAATCGTAGAATCATAGAATCGTCTAGGTTGGAAAAGACCTTTAAGATCATCAAGTCCAAACATTAACCTTACGCTGCCAACCACCACTAAACCATGCCCCTAAGCACCACATCTACCCGTCTTTTAAACCTCCAGGGGTGGTGATTCAATCACTATGGGCACATTACATCCCAACACGCAGGTCTTTATTAGACATTAAATAATATTGGCCTCAGTATCAGATTAATCCCTGAAGAATAGGGTAGAATAGAATAGAATAGAATAGAATAGAATAGAATGGAATGGAATGGAATGGAATGGAATGGAATGGAATAGAATATTTTGGGTTGTAAGGGACCTTTAAAGGTCACCTAGTTCAACCTCCCCTGCAATGAACAGGGACATCTTCAACTAGATGTCACTAGTAACCGTCCACTGATTGAACTTTGATCACAATGCTTTGAGCCCAGCAACCTAAACAGTTTTCCAAATATCTTTTGTCCACCTAACGAAACAATATCTCACTGATTTGACTGTGGGAGCCCACGCTGAAAGCCTTGCTGGAGTCAAAGTAAGCGTTATCCACTACTGTCCCACTGTCCGCAAAGCCAGTCATCTCATCATAAAAAGCAATCAGAGTGGTCAGGCTTATTCTGCCTTTGGTACGTCTACACTGGTTGTTTCCAGTCAACCTCTTTTCTTTCATGTGCCCAGAAGGATTTGTTTCACAGTCTTTTGGGGATCAGAGGTGACGCTGACTGGCCTATAAATAATGCTCCTTTCCCTTCTTGGAAATGAATGTGATACTTGCCTTTTTTCTGTCATTAGAAATACCTACATTGCTTGTTACCATCACACTTGAAACGTAGCAGTAAGCTCACATACTGAGCTGCGTTCTGGTGACATAATCCAGCTTTTCTTGTTGATACGGTCTCAAGATGCTCAGAAGAAAAGCCGTAAAAGTGTAAAATATGCTGATTGGTAGTGAGCTCAAGTATTTTTTCTTATTCTTGTTTGAAGTATGGTTAATACTCCAGACATGTCTTACCTATTATCTTATCTGTCATTCTTTGCATGGGCACCACAAAGAATTAAGTCTTTTTTTTTTTTCTCCTCTTTTTAGCTTTTCTAATAACAGGATGAAATATTGAGCAGGCCATTTGTAGCAGATGATGAAAGTGAACTGATGTAGTATGATAATCAGTGCTCAATGATATTCATATATTTACAGTTTCTAAGACTGGACACTTGAGAACACCTTGAGAAGGGTTAGGGCTTACAGGGAACTGAGGGCAAGGACTGAGAAGCTTATTGAGAACAAAGTTAAACAAAATTGATACTATTTTAGGGATGCATGGCTTAAAAAAACATGCTCCTTCTTGCTTAAACAGTCTCACTGTTTTGTTCAGCTGATATAAGTAGTTCATGCATTTATTTCTGAAGTACAATTCATGAGGGTAACATTAAACTAACAAATCTGTCTGGGGGGAAATCTGTATCCTCATTACTCAACTGAGTCAGGCCAAATAAATGTCTTTAACTGTTCTTTTCACTTCTGATATTAGTTTTTGCTTTTGAATACAATGTGTTTGTTATTTGGGGGAAGTCCAACAAACTGAAGACAAGTTTAAATGTACCACACAAGAGCCAACTAGAGCTGAAACAATTTTATACCTAAAAGTTGGAAATGAGGCAAGCATAACAAACTTTGAGCAGTTGTTACATTCTGTGTAGCAGTCTGTCGCATTCTGTGAATCGGAGGAGCTGAGCCTTGCGTTATACCACCGTGGGTCAGAAGAAAATCCACTAATATCAATGAAATGACAAACACAAAGCCTGTACGTATTAAACCAGAATCAGAGCTAAGAGGAGAGCACTTGGTTTGAAAAACTTGTTTGGGATTTATAGAGACTGTATTTAGTAAAAAAATAATGATGTTTGTAAACAGAGTTTGGAACTGTATGAGAAGGTAAAGGAAATTTGCTGGAATTTAGTAATGTACAGAAAATCCATAGCTGGGGACTGATTCAGAACAGGCGGGGACTATGCAAACTCCAGTCCGGTTTTATACAATAGGAACCACTATGTCACATCAGAGCAAATAAGGAGAAATGGTAAAGTAATTTTAAATCATTAGACAATTTGGGAAGAACAGATATTAAGAATTACTTTGTAGTTGCAGAAAAAATATTAAGGAAAAAAGTAAAGAAGGAAAAAAAGAAAACACTAAAGAGGTGATAACAGAAGACAAATCACCAGATTAGAGGAGAAATTGGAAGATCAGAAAAATACATATAAATCTATATAAAGTCAGTAAAACAAAAAAGGAAAATCACTCTTACGTGGGAACTATTTATGATGGTATAAATACAATGTCCCAACTCAATATTTATAGGAAGGAGATAAGTATCTGTTAAGAAGAGACAGTTTTAGGGCACAAACTTGAGCATAGGAAGTTCCACCTAAACATGAGAAGGAGCTTCTTTACTTTGAGGGTGGCAGAGCACTGGAACAGGCTGCCCAGAGAGTTGGTGGAGTCTCCGACTCTGGAGACATTCAAAACCCACCTGGACGCGTTCCTGTGCAACCTGCTCTAGGGGACCCTGCTCTGGCAGGGGGGTTGGACTAGATGATCTCCAGAGGTCCCTTCCAACCCTACCATTCTGTGATTCGGTGTGATTCTGTGATTAGAGGGGAGAAATGTGCAAATCAGAAGATTATAGGCACTAAAGACAGAAAAAAAACATTAAGGAAAACTAATGTATATCTAAATATTTTAAAAGACACGATGAAGGAAGACTTGAAATTTTTACTATGGCAGGAAAATGACTGAAAGGGAACTGGCATGGAAACAGGTGAAATTCTGAAATGAAAAATGTAAAAATTCACTGGACTTAGGACAATTTCCTGGAAACTATAGTATTTTTATCAATGCATACTTCCAAAACTTGAAAAGATAAACCAGGAAGCTGTAGATCAATGGACTTAACAACAAGCATAGGAGAAAATCTTCAAAACAATCTTAAGAGATATGGTATGGCAGCAGATGGAAAGTACATTTTATTGCCTCGGGCAGATGCTTAACAATTTCACAGAACTCTGAAGGCACAGCTTCTTGCACTGAGTGGGTGCAGTGAACACAAATATGCAAAAAAGCACTTGACAGAGCCCAAAACAGTATCAATACTGAATGAAAAAGGCATGAGCTAGAATAAGAAACTATGTGCTTAAATAAGAACCAATCTAGCAGAAGAGCAGGAGAAGTAGGCTTGAAGAAATGGTACCAAGAGCAATTAGAAGTAGGACTGAAGCCTTCCACAATGGCTAGAACACAGTGCCATATAGTCCTGGCATAAATGGATTACTGTGGAAAATCAGTCCACTCCAACTCTTTATGTGGCAGTAGGGTAAAAAAAGAAACTACGAAGGAGGAGAAATATTAGTTTTAAATACCTGCTACTAAGATTAATTTAGACTGTTTCACTGGCACAAGTTTTATTTTAAAGCATCAGATGAAGCTTCAGGAAAACCAGGTAACTCATGTTGTTGTCAGATCCAAAGATCAGTTTGGCTGTGTTCGCTGGAAAGTAAAATGACTAAACAAATGCATATCCATGTGCTCATAGCAATGGCTAAAGTTTTGTAACCCAGCTGGTAAAACAAAATATATCCTCAATCTGACAGGCCTTGAATAACTTGCACACAGTAAAAAAATACCAAATATTTCTCTGCTTTTGAGGAGAAAGACATATTTTCTGGTCTTCCTTGGATGTGAGAATTGGATATTTTCCCATGTATATTTGTCATCTGTATTCTGAATGGACAATGGGTCAAGATAACACACACTGCACTTAGACATTACCCTTGCCTTGACAAAAGAATCTTGCACTCTCCTGGCCTCTGAAGACTATTTGTCTTTACTTTTTTTTTTTTACATATATATTTTTGATGTTTTTGTGCTAGAGATCTCTGTATCAATATGGGGAGCTTCCCCACAGGTGTGATCGGTAGTGATACTTGTGCTCCAAGTTGGGAATTTAATTTTATTTTTAGCCTACTGCTGGTCATTCTGCCTACAGCCTGCAGCTGGAGAAAGATTTGGGGTTCAAAGTGTAGGTGCTCTTTCTCCTTTACCACAGAACTACCCCAAATATGTGCCAGTATTTGGGGAGTAGAGAAACAAGTCTTGCATTTAAAGAGTGAGGATCCCACAACTGCAGCTTTGACCTGCTGCAAGGAGATGGACTATCTAGAGCTAAGGGTGTGCACTGAAAAGTGCTTATCCCAGCTGCAGCCTGGCACTAAGACTCTTGAACAAACTGTGCAAAGTACCTCCCTTCTGCTTCATACTGAGGCATGCTGCGTGGATTCTCACACTTTTTTGTCTTGCTTCTGCCTGTAAAGAGAAACTGATACCTAAATTGTTCTCATGCAACTTGACTAACTCACCAGCCACTGTCTCAGGTGGGGTGTTTGGAAATCAGACAGAGCCAGGGAATTTGCCAAAACCTATGCTTGCATTCCTTACGGTCAGTGCCAAACAACCAAAACCTCCACCCCACTCACCTGTGCCTTCCAGTTTACTCCTACAGAAACCAGTTAAGCATTCAGATCCTTACACAAGACATTATATGAGCTGTAAACATGAAGTACAACAGCTTAAACTGAAGTTCTGCTGAGGTGGGTTACCAGAACTTGTACATTCTGTGAACTGGGTTGAAAGATTTTCATTTTGTCATTGCAGAAGCATTTACGCAACAATAAAGAGCTTTTGCACAAGCTTTTGCACAATTGTGTACATTGCTGAGATCTTTGTTACGTGTGGGAAATTTCAGATTCTCAGAAGATATAACGAAAAACGGAGAACTTGTAATTGTACAGAGATCACAGTTTCCTTACTCCAATGAAAGAACAGTTTATACCATCTGGTATAAACTATGCGCTGATCAGAGTATCTTGTGTTCAATGCTGACACCAAACAGTGATTCCTTTAACAGACTGACCATGTTCTTTCACCATGGCAATTTAAAAGCTTCCTCATAAATATTTATCATCCTTCCAATCTGAATCTCTGAGATAACTGCTGCAAACAAACTTGTTGGCCTTGCCTACCAAGCCCACAGTATTTGGACTGTTTTGCCTCTTTTTATGTCACCCGTCATTCCATATGGTGCATCAAAGATGCCAGCCTTTGTTTTCCATTTATCTGCCTCTCTCAAATCTGTTTTCCATGCTTTCCTCCCTGGTGTTTCCTATGCGTAATTTTCATAAGCTTTGTTCCTCAGCTGGGTCACAGGACCTTTATTTTCTGCACTGTAACTCTGCAAGACCTGTTTTCAGAACAATTTCTATATCTGCGATAAACTAAATGATTTAAAATAGCAAACCCGAGGGACAGTTTAGAAGTCTCTTTG
Organism: Dromas ardeola; assembly: GCA_013398915.1. Taxonomy (NCBI): domain Eukaryota; kingdom Metazoa; phylum Chordata; class Aves; order Charadriiformes; family Dromadidae; genus Dromas; species Dromas ardeola. Next base: position 8,368 of record VYZM01007890.1, read on the forward strand.
CTTTTAGTTTTAGAAAAACATTCTCAAAATTTACACTGTCAAAATGTATTTAGTTGCTGTATGTCAACTTTATTCGTACTTTTTTTTTCTCCTTCAGTCTACTCGGGCAGTCTTTACAATAGGGCAGCTTCTCTGGTGTTTGTATAGTATCCATGAAAACAAATGATGATTTGTTTTAGTAAATAGCTATGATAAATAGAGACATACTCAACCGTAATAACCCTAGAAAAATGCAAGCTCAGTCATTTGTATGGAAGTCATAGAAAGAATAGTAATTCAAAGCCTTTAGTTCCAAATGTGGTTTTACAGACTTCCTGTATTGCAATTTGTTCTGGAAGAACCCTGAGCACCACACAGGATCCAAACTTTACTTGAAATCAATGTGATAAATTTACCTTTGGCCAAATTCTGTGAGTGGACTTAGGCCAGATACAGAGTTGGCTCTGTGTCTGGAGTCCTAGCCCGCCTGGAACAAAAGTTAGACACCATAACAATTTCTGTTAAAGGTCTTGGATTTGTCTTAAACATGTTCAAAAGCATCAAGAGGAAGCTATTTCTCTGAAATAACAAATAATTGAAGTCACCATTAACATTTCTTCCTTTCAAATATAGGCACAGGATTTTGTGGATTTTATACCAGTTAGTTCTGTTGCCTTCTGTAAATGAGATGACTTTGAAAATCATTACACTAACTGTGACAGTGAAGTTATACTAAACACTCTATTATACTAAAATTTCTGAGACATGTGTATTACTAGCTTACTAACTCCCTATGTTATTTGTTGCCAATAGTTGACATTTATAGCAGCAAATTTGATTATTTTTGCATATGATCGTATTTGAAAATGTGCACATTTTCTGTCTTTGTCCATACCCCTTAAAGAATTTTTATTTGCTGTCATAGGATCAATATTTTGTCTACCAGATGTAATGCTAGCTTTTAATACTTGATTTTTTAACATAAAATTTAATTAATAAAAACTAATTACACTGTTTTGCTTTTTTTTTTTTAAATAGAGGATCTTCATCTTACATTGCCCATTAGAAAAGAAGCTGAGAAATATGGCTGTAGCCAGCTCTCTCCAACATCTCCAACAGTGTTAATTGTTGTTTGATTTGACAACGCAAAGGCAAGTTGAGAAAACTGTCTCTAAAAATCCCATGTCATAAGAGTTAACAGTTGAATTTAAGGAATCAACCTTTAACAGACTATAGTGAAACCTATTCCCCTAAAGTTCTATGGACGTCATTCTTCTAGTCATAGCCAAATAAATGAAAATGCTCCCTATTTTATTGTCATGTAACTATTGATCTGAAAGTGCACATGTGTATTTTGTGGTTGCTGTGAAGTTGTACACGTTAGTATTGTGCTGGGATTATTTTGTTGTTGTTGTTATTATTTGCATGCATTCACAAGAATTTTGTTTTTCAATATGCAGTTAGAAGCAGATTTTCTGACAAAACTGTCAAGAGTTGCAGCTGACTTCCAGATAGGGTTACATGGTTTCAAATACAGAGTGAACGACATGAGTTTCTTCTATGTTAGTCAGTTTCTGAAAAATACAGTATTCAAATTTGTTTTTGAACAAGCATTCAGCCAATATGCCTGTTAACACAGGAATCTCCTAGAACAGCATTTAGCAGTAGAAACTCAGCACATATACAGCATCATGTTTAGAGACCATTTTGTTTAGCAGCACCTTGAGTTTGGTACTCTGATACAGGTTTCTCAGTCTACATATGCTGCATGGGAGTTTGCACCTTTTCCAGGCCATTTTTGAGCAGCACTGTTCTATATTTTGGTAAACTGAATTGAAGCACATGGTCAAACAGTGAGCTGAACCACAGAAAACACAGTATAATCTATTGTCACATTTTTGCCTTCAAATATCAGCACTATTATAGAGGATGAAGAAGTGTCTGGTCAAAAACTCATCACACATACCAGTATTTTAAACAACCATTCACAGGTCAAACAGTGAGACATTAAGCATGTCGATCCTACTTCTGTGGGAAGAATAATTGATAAAAGGAGCAAATTACCATCCACAATGTGGAGCAGACACAAGATGGGATGATATGTGCCTTTTTCCACTGAGCTCTACTGATGTTTATATACAGGAGAGAGATGTTCAGCTGAGCTCCAAATGCTGGAGGGAATTGTGGACACACCAGCAGCCCTGTTTGTTTAAACTCTGCCTGATTCTGCCTGATGTTACTTGTTCCAGTAACTAGCTTGTCCCTCCTCACTCTATTCATTAACCCATCTTCTTTCCCCATAATTCCTGGTATGAGTCCCAGCTGTCAGCTCCGTACTTGCTCAGTTGGTCCCAGTTTTTCTTTATGCTTCTAACACTCCTGACTCGGTCTTATCATTTCCTTCATAGGCTACTACCACAACCCATGTTTCTCCTCCGTGGTCACTTCATCCAGGGTGTTCCCTGAACTGTATGGGCAGAACATTTAGAGGCTGCTTGCCTTGGTGCCTAGTGAAAGCTTTTCTTTGGATAACATCTTCAACCATGGTCTAATTAGCATGCAGGCAGAAGACTCTGATGATCATTATCGCAGGCGTGATTGTAACCATGATCAGGTGAGACAGGTTATTTCATTACTTAAACAGGCAAAGCCCAGATCATTCAAATTCTTACAGATTGGCTTAATTTGGCAGGTTTTTTCTAGACTCTAAGAAGTCATGTCCCAAACACATGCCTGGCGAAAATATGGCCCTTAAACCTGCTCACAAAAGAACTTCTAAGAATTTATAATGCAAAGATAATATACTGCTGGTGATCTATTTCTTGGAAACATCTGAAATGTTTCTGCTGCAACATAGACGAACCAGACTGAGTCAGGAGATATGATAATTTAATCCCAGAAGTCATATTTTAACAAAATTATAGACATCTAGTAGTAATCTTACAAAGTGTCAGAATACTTCAGTTGTAGGTGATGTTATTGGGTTTACCTATAGTGCTGAGAAATCTTGCTGTAGCGCTATTCCCATTAAATACCAGCTAGATCACATATTCCTGATGTAGTGTCAGTAAAAACTAAAATACTGCCTCAGAAATATGACTTTTCAACTGCAATTAGTTGGTTACAGAGATGATGAGACTTTTCATCTTTGACAATTTTTAACTCATCCTTATTACATTACAGCTGAATTGCAAAATCAAGTAAGATCCTAGTAAAAGATTTGAGGTTTATAATATGCCTTCTCACCGTTTATAACACTTTCACTGCTATACCTAAAGCCAGGTGCAGCACATGTCATTCAGGTCTGTAGCATATATATAATAGTCATTAATCATTTCTTAGTCTTTATAATCCCTTTATGAATGTTCCCTTTTATGCAATATGTGAAGAAACTGAAGACTGGATCATGAGAAAGTTTACATTGCTGCTCTGTCATGGGTTATGTTTGAAGAATTGGATGTGACATGCAATTTTTAAGATCTTTTTAGCAGAATTTTGCGGTTGTTTTCTCCGTCTCTTTCTGCTGCACTCTACTTTTATCTTCTCCTTTCTGTGTCCATTTCACTTCTCTTTCATTTCATTCCTGTCTCCATATCCCCTTCCCACTCAATTCTAAATGATGCTAGACAGAGGGACAGTGAAGGAGTCTGGAAAGATTTATGTCAATAGACAGCTGAGTTTTTGTTTAGATTTGTAGTTCGTGGGCCATTCTCTACAAGTTGATCTTGCAGAATCTTAGGCATTCTCTCCCAAATAGGAGTTGTTATTTGGTTGGTTTTCAATATAAACTAAAGTACAATTGCGTTTTTTACTCAAGTTAAAAATAGGACTTGGTTATGTTCCCTGATAATGACAGTCACCCTGGAGACAGGCAACCAGGTGGAATTGAATGGGCACCATCCCCGCTGCCTTTGCATTTGATGCATCCTCTGTGTTCCCTTCATAGACCTGTGTTCATCTGCATCACTTTCTCTAACCTGTCTTAAACCAGAAGGGGTAAAGCAAAATAGGTCAGAAATGGCAGGCAGACTTCCATCTGCTAGTTTCTCAGCAGAAAGTTCCCACATGATGAAAAGCACCAGAGTATTCTCAGAATGGGTCCCTGATTCCCTGTAGAAGGAAAAGTCAAACTATATTCTTCAATCTACACATTCAGACTAACTCAAGGGGGTCATAGTCAGGATTTGCGTCAGGATGGCCAAGTTCAGGATCAGGATTTTGCTGCCATCTTTGTAGTAATTATTATCCTAGAATTGTAGTCAATTGCTGGTTGGGAAGATTACTTCCTCTCCAAAAACAGTTCCTTCTGCAATGACCCGCTCAGCTGTGGAGGGAGATCTGCCAGCTGAAGTTCACAGATTTTACTCATATGTGACACAGAGGAATTCTGAGCCCAGTTGTGTGTTTGCGCCTGTGGTTTAAAATTAGTAATAAACAAGTAATAGGACACGAGTCAGTTACCACTGAGATAGGGAGTGGAGAGAAAAAAAACACCAAGTGATAACGTTTAAATATAACTCCAAACCACAAAATGGAGAGATGACACCTTCCTCCTCTCCCACAGAGTCCGACATCTAGTTTTCAGATTCTTGCCTCTGAAACTTCTGAGCCTGATTCTTTGATTTATTTTAAATAGCAGGGAAAGGGAAATAATACAAGTTCGTAAATGCAATTAAATTTCTGCTCAAATGCACATTTATTATTTATGTCTAGATTTTGAACCAGAAAGCCCCAATGAACATGTATTGCCACCATATGCAGTTCTGGTCACTGGATTATTCTTAAATCATGAACAGGAAAATTAAGTGGTTATTGTTGGATTCTCTGCAGTACAATGTGTCCAAAACTGCACTGAGATGATGTCAGAAAATGCTACATTTTTTCCCAATTATGAAATGAATTATGGGGAGCTAGCTCACTACAGCCAGAATTGTTAAAACAGCTATTTTGGCTAATAGACTGTTGTCCAGCCAGAAAACACAGGTGCTTTGTTTTTAAGTTTGG
>VYZM01007891.1:0-46288 GCA_013398915.1 Dromas ardeola
GCCCGGCGGCTGCCAAGCCCCCGTCCGTGGCTGGCCCGGCGCCGGGCGCGGGCGGTGGAGCCGGTGAATAAATCCCCACACCGTTAATGCCCGTGGGTCAGCCCGGGCGGTGCGTGGGGGAAGGCGAGGAGAAGCCTCCCGCACTGACCCGCTGTGACACGGGCACGCAGCCCCTGCGTGGCCACCAGCCCGGCCGGTCGGGCTGGCGGATGGAGCTGCCGGCGCTGGCCGCACCGCCGCGGCGGGCTGGCGGCACCCGTGGAAGCGGTGCCTGCCTTGGACTCGCAATCCTCAACGGGGATTTCTGCGCTTACTGCCAAGTAGGAAACGTTTGGTGCCATTTTAGGCTTAAGCCTATACTTAAAAAAAAACCAGTTAATTCAGTTAAGTTGGTTTAGTTCACATCCAAGCTTTAAGGAGTTTATGCTCTTTTCCTGCACCGTTTTAACGAGAGGCCGTTTCCACGCTTCGCGTTTGGGGGGCGGATGGCAGCAATGATTTACAAAACAGAGATGGTATTCTATTTTAATTAAGTATCCGTGTAGATTTTATCTTCCCTGAATTTGACAGGAGCACATAAGACATTACATTAGTCTGGCAAGTTGTACACGCACGCCCTTTCTACTAACAGCTTGTGGAAAAACAAATTTCCCAAAGATGAAAAATACCCCATATAAATGTGGGAGAGGGAAGTCCGGTTTTGCAACCTATGGCCAGTTCTGGCAGTTATATTTTTTGGCTATATGTATCGACTCTGAAATTAGCAACATATCCAACTTGACAGCTTTTCATGAAATGTTTTACGTACACAATAAACTCGGCTGGTGCTGCCATTCCGCTTGAATAGATTCGTTTTGCCTTTTAATAAAAGCACACAGCCAAGTGCTCGAATTACATCGTAATTGTTTCACGTTTTCCAGAGTGAAAGGAGTTTAAAGTCCAAAGGTGTTTATAAAAGGTGTTTATTATAAAATAAGTAGGTGAGGATGGATCCTGCCATGAAGGCTGATGGATTCCAGCACGAAGGACGTTATCAGATAGAAGTAGCAAGGCAAGTACACTCCAGGCAAGTGGCAAGTAAATGTGCAGGTAGAACACATGAGCCCCGAGCACTGCTGGGAATTTAGCAGATAAATCTTTTGTTATCTCTGAAATTGCATTTCACTATAAGAAGCCTACTTTTTTTTTTTTTTTTTTTTAGTAAGAGCAAATTGAGTAAAAATTTTTTAGTAAAAGTCAATTGAGAAATAACTGGGGAAAAAAAATCTCAGATAAATCTTCTGCCCCATAAATAACTCAGCACTTTCCTAGATGTTTCCTATTTCCTTAGAACTGAACAATACAAAGAGTGGCTCTTAAAATTAAAAAAAAAAAACCGTCACCATTTCAGATTTTCGGCGCTTCCTCTAGAAGCAGTTCTCTAAAATTGCGTTCTTCCACTTATGTCGCTCTTCTAAATTTAGAATTTAGGGCTTTTGGCATGTTTACAGTGTCATATTCCATGAATAATCCTAACAGATAATAGCTTGTTGATTTTAACTTTGACTGCTCTTTTTGTTATTGTTATTAATAGACAGCTGTTTAAAGGAGCCCTTAAAAGCAGGAACTCCCAGCATCATAACTCCTCTGATGAATTGCTTGAATGAAGGATACATTTTATTAACAAGACAAGTGTTCTGCAGTTAGCAGTTCATTCACTCTTTATAGAGAGAAGGAGCACTTCCCAATAACTTTTCTGAGTCTGTTAGCGCTATGAAGAGTGAAGTTTACAGTATGATTTTCCCTCTCCCTTCGTTGTAAGGCTAATTGAAGGTTTACTTAAAGGGTACCGTGTTTTAGCACCTGGCCCAGCTGCTAAGTAGTGCCAGATCTCAGCAGTGGATTTTACTTGAATGCTCTACTTAGCCGGATTAAGGAAAGGCAACCATAAGGCAAGAGCAAGCCGGTGGAATCCCAAACTCAATTTCAGAGCCCTTGAGAAAATACTTGCTGGTTTGAACTCCACCTCATTTCTGCTCTATAGTGCTGGCCCCAGGCATTGTAGCTGCTAGGGACCCAAGCCCAGGAGGAGACCTGAAGGGCCTCAGCTAAGCATAAAGAAGCATGAGCATATTGTTGCAATAACAGCATTCATTGAAAAGGGAGCAAGCCAAGTTGTCTCCAGGCAATGCAGGTAGCGAGCTTAGATTGGCTTCCCAGCCAGACAAGTCCCAGTTTTTTCACCATTTGAACTTGTGCTACACAAGTCATTTATTCAAATGTTCATTTTTTCCCCCACTTCATGCCTTTGGCTCAAAAGCCACTCAGTGACACTGCGGCAATCTCTGGAAAATTCCAGGTCACCGGGGAGGGGAGTTGTGGTGCTCCAGCAAGAGAACTCTTTAGGAAAAAATCACCGTTGCTCTTGAGTACGACGGGGCATTTCTCACTTGACCAAACTGAAACTAGACTTCAGCCGTCGCTACCAACAAAATATGTGCTCAGAGCACTGTTTGCAGTTGTATGGAGTTTTATAAGGATGGACTATGGAGCCTCCTTAGATGTTTACCCTTAGAAACTGTAAGGTGCCAGACCCACCCCCTGGAGAAGGCCCTGTCTGTGTCAGTTCAAAGGATGGAGTCAGCGAGAAATTCCCCTGGACATTGGTGGCTGGCAGGGAGGCGGCAGCACTGGCAGTGCTGTTGCTGTGGCAGGCCCTGAGCTGGGAGTCAACGGCTCAGTATGCTGGAGGTGGGTACAGAGATATGGAGGAGAAGAATGATCCTAAATTTAGAGGCCTTTTTGCTTCCTGTGAGCCACATACATTTGGCATAAGCAAGAATCCAACCCCAAAACCTTCAGCAAAGATTCTTGTAGATCCTTGGAATAGCCTACAGCACTCAGTAGGCAGAGACACGGCATGCGATGTCGAAAGCACTTCGGGCACCAACTAATTTTGGCAGTTTGATTCTGTAAAAAGTATTGCTGTGGTACCAGTACATCGTCTATCACTTTTCTCCGCCACACGTCTTGAAACTAGGCCACCTTGCAGCCAGACGCAAAAGTCACGGAGTCCAGAAAGAAAGCAGGTGAGAAACAGCCTTAGCGGTGAGTACGCTCCTGTGTGCGGAGCCAGTTCCTTGCAACTTATATGCATTTTACGTTAAGACCCTAATAGAAAAACAAGCCCCTTGCCCAAAAAGACAAGCCCCCCAAGACAGGCTTCCTTCTGCCTGCTTTCGGGATGACTTTTAGCGATTCTCGTGTTGCCGGCCACACCGTGTGTGCAGCAGGGAGGGGTGGGTGTCCCCTCTTGCAAAGCAGCCCAGAGCCCAGCAGCTGTTTTCTGGAATACAGGCACAATTTCTTTACCTGAGTGCGGGTTGAAAGCTGCTGCTGGGTGGGCGCTTCATCCTGGGGATTGTTGAGTGGATGGAGGCTGATTGCCGGGGTTCAAACAGGTTGGATCAAATGGGCTGCATTGCCCTCAAGAGGGAAGTCAGGGAGGCTGGGCCCCTGTCCCTGCGGCGGGTGTCCAGCTGAACTTCTTACACTAACTGTGTGCGCGATGTCAGGAGTCAGGCACTGACTCACCGAAATTGGGCAGGTACTTAAATTAGGCAGCTTGGAATTCACCTTGAATTATTTAGGTGTGTATTTGATATAAATAAACTTCAAAGAGACTGAATAGGTTTGCCAAAAAAAAAAAAAAAAAAAAAGAAAGCACACAGGTTTTGAAATCCTGCACCTTGGATTAAAATGAAAAACCAAAGTAATTTTTAGAACTTTCAGAGAATCCAAAAGGTACTATTTAAAAAATCAGTCCAAATAACTCACCTGACCTGCAGTAAAATGTGGTCTGCAATCCAAAGTTTATAAAAAATGAAACATTTAATGGCAAATAAGGCAACATAATAACCAACTTCGCATACCTTAATGCTTTTCACTGCCAGTCAGACTGAAAGGACATGTATGGACACATTGCACAGTAATATTTAGAATCCCTGTTGGCCCACAGGCAACAATACCGAACAAGTAACATGCTGCGGGCAATATCCATACATTGCTATAACCCAGGCAGAAAAGAACAGTGGCAGACACCTGAACTTCATTTGTATTTTTAAACTTCTTATGGCTGCAAGCAGTGTTGGAGGGTTCTGCCAGCAATGTGCTACACTGGTTGGGAAACACTAGTTTAGGGTGCCAATTAATATAATTGCAGGGTTTTTTTCTCAGAAACAAAATTGTTACATGATACTCTGTTTAATTTCATAACAGCACTGCATCTTGTTCTTAGGTACAATGATAACTGCTCTTGGAAACTTCTCAAAATTGCTATTTAGCTAGACTTCACGAAGAAGTAATAATTGTAACTGTATTGCTTGCTGAATCAAGGATATCAAAATAGAGAATCGACACGGCATCTTTGGATTTGAAAAACAGTCTGGTTCATCTCCAAGTGCACGTGGGTTGGAAATCTTACACTTGGAGTTTAGCTCACAGAAAAAAAGTTTCGATGAAATGAACATTGATTATAAAAAAAGCCTTTTCTAGCCTGAAGTAGCACCAGAGTGTACTGGCAAGACAGCAGATATGTAACAGTTGAGCACCAAAGGAAGGAGAATTTGATATAAAAGCTTAAAATAAAAATCAGATCAAAGCTGCAGTGAAAGATGGAGTAGAACAAATGTAAAGGAGCTTCAAGAATAGAGTAACTAACCCAGTGAGCAACCTCAAATCTCTTTCTGTGCTACAGCAGTTTACTTATACATCAGTTGCAACCATAACTGCTTAAAAACTGACAAATCTGAGCAATTTCACTCTTGGAAACATAAGCCTCTTTTAATCTCTTGGCAATGAAATCGCAGTTCTCTTTAGTCTATGTTAGTTCAGCCAAGAACTGCGCCATTGTATGCTATCTCACAGCTTTGCATTTAAAAAGAAGCAATGCTCACTTAATGCACAGTCATTGTATTATCTACACCATAACTAACTCTGAATGATCAAACATTTATCCCATAAAGGTCTGCCTGTCAAAATTCTGTGTTAGGTCCAAAAGAGGTAAATGTAGCCTGAAAAGTCCTTTCTCTCAAAGACGTCCACATCTCCCCATCAGGTGCAAACAGCACACTCTTCTTTATGCGCTGAACACTCAGTTCCATATCCCGCCCGTTGGTCCTGTTGCAGATTCTCATACCTCATTAAGATAGGTAAGTTCAAATATTTGCAACAATACTAAAAAAAAATTAATTTGGTAAGCAATGTAGAAAACTAGGTTTCTTTGAGAACTCAGCTGGCTGATTTGGTATATTTTTTTTCTATGTAAACATTTCTCTTTTTTTTTAAATGGAAGTAGCAGTATTCAGATTGTAGAAATCCTTATGGAAGGAATCCTCTTTTTTTCAGAACCTGAAACAGCCTTTCTAGGTTTTTTGAATGCCAGCTGCTTCTATCATGCCCATCATCTTATACAATCCCTTTCACAAATAAGTCACTGTCTTAGAAGCAGCTAGTGATTTTCCCTTTTGAGCCTTTATCCTCACTACTGTTGGGAAGCTACTCCCGAACCTTGCTCTTTGGGTAGATGGGAACCTTCCCTTCTGAATTTGCATTAACATGGATCTGGTTTATGGCTACTAGATGCTTTAACCCACCTCGTATAACCCAGCCATACCCTATGTTGAGAACAATCACGTATTTAAAAAGTGAATGCCTTTTATCCAACAGAAATTTGCCTTTGAAACTGGGAAAATTTCATCTGGACCGATTTTTTAATAAAAATTGTAGGTGTGGGGACCTGGGTTTACAAGAAGGACAGAAAAAGACCACCTGCTTAGTTGTTACTACCACAATAGAATGTGATTGAGAACAATTACTTTTCATAAAAGTTTATATAAGAAATACTTCCAGTCATTAGCAATGTGACCATTTTTAGCAGCAGCAGCCTTTAAGAAATACTAGATGTTTAATTCCTGTTTATTTTCCTGCAAAGATATATTAGCATATGCACATCTAAAAGCCATCTATAGCTTGTGGGCATACAGCATCTGAGCAGAGGGATATTCATAGTTTTTGTACATTGATATAAAATGTTAAAATATTAACTTCCATAGGTCGGCAAAAGCAACAAAACTGTTTGATTAAAAATAAGTCTTACTAATACAGACATTTTTTCCATAATGTTCTCTTGCTAAACCCATTTTTTAATGTTGGTGCTGAAAATAATGATGCAAGCAACTAAGTGTAATTGTAGAAAATTATTGCTAGTGATTTGCATATGAAATACACACCTTTTACTGCCTCTAGTTAGCATTGTTCAACTAGCTTATAAATAGTACAGCTGAAACGCTGCGAACAGAAAACAGTTTTCAATGGGCACATGCTATGAATGAAGAAGTGTTCGGACACAATGTGCAAGTTGGAGAGCTTTCATCAAAACTAGCCAAGAGGGAAAAATGCTTCATTTCCAAATCACACGCTGTTTCGGAGAAGCCGGTCACATATAGAAAGCATCACACTCCTCTGCAGAGAGTAAAGCTTTTTCAAATGAGTGTTTATGTGTTTTTCTGGAGGAAAAAAAGAGTAATCTAACCTATCACTACTTGTTTTAGATTTTTCTAATTACTTCTACATAACATTTCATTTTCATAATTTGACATTTAATAACTGCTAAAATTTGAACCTTGCAGCTGATGAAAGTCATTTGCTGTAAACGTCGAAGGCATAAAAAAATTCTAGTTTTAAGATCCTGTTTTCAGTGCAAGTAAAATACTCACTTTTATGTACAATTTTAAAACTAAAAATGTTGATCTTTGTTCCAATAATAAAGCAGACTATTTTTAGTCTTTGATATTTGGGGGAAGGGGTGAAGGGATGAAGATGAAGTGGAATAGGGTAAAGAAGGAAATTTTAAAGCAAAATTTTTTATAACGTTGCTGCAAAATTGAAATTCTCCTATACAATCCTACCAAAATATGCCTCAAATTGAATTTTATAAATAAATTTCTTAGGAAACAGATAAATCATAGCACGACTGTTTTAGTTATCAGCGGGACACCTGCTTGTCACTATTAGCCAAGAGCAATATTCTTGTATGATATGACCCCTCTTTTCTACTGCAGATAGACTTGCAATTTCATCATGTGAAGACGGTACAGTCCTGCTTTCCTTTTTAGTAAGTTGTCTTGTGGCTGTTTCCATTTTGGAGAAAAAGATCCCTTTTCCTCAGGAGACAAAAGCATTTTTGCAAATAGGAAAGAATCAAAAAGTCAGCTCCAAGCGTTGCAGAGAACGAATGTCCTACACACGGGGGAGCCAGAGCATTCCTCTGCCGGCTGCTGGCGGCGCTGGATTTGGCAGCGACGCCGGGGGCTGCGGGCAGAGTCACGGTCACGCACAAGCACAAACGCCTGAAGATGTGGACAAAGGTGGTTGCATGAAGCTTTGGTGCACGGATTGCTAATTTGCTTGTCACCCTCTTCTCCCCCTCACAACTTAGAGCAAGCGTTCAGCTTTATCTTCTGGGTGATTTTAAAGGCATCTGCCAACTTGCTATCAGAATTTTAGCTTAATGGCTACTTTCTCTCAGCTTTAGAAAAACAGGTTTACCCTAAAAGAGAAACACGTGAATGCTAATTATGTAAATAATTAATGCATTTTAGGGATTGGGTTTTGAAAGAAAAAAGAAGATAATTTAATGCAAAGACCGTCAGAAAGATGACTTCCAGAACTGGAAATATTCTTTCCTTTGAACTGCTTTGAGAGACTGAAAAGCTTTAGCTCTTTATTTTTCATAAGACACTGCGCAGGTAAAAGTACTTTGAAGACTACAAAGAATAAAAAAAAAAAACTTCGGTGCCTCACTTTTCTGTGAGATTGAAGTAGTTGATGAGAGCAGTGACAGCTACTTATCTGACCCAGAAGCCACTTCCTTGATAAACCCGCAGCGTGACACGGTTGCTTGAGTTAGCCTTTTGCACCTATGAAAATTCAAACCCTATCTGCTCAGAAGAAAAAGCAACGGAGAGATTTCACTGGCAGGTTTAGCCCCAAGGAGGCTGGTCTGGCATCTTTAACACCGCTTGGGGCAAGGAGCCCTCCCCAGCCACTCCAGAGAATGCTTCCGTCACGTTTCCATTAAACTGAAAAGAGCTTTTCAGTCTTTTAGCAACTTCTATCAAGTTGGATACCAAGTCAAATACGGGCCACTTGTGCACTCTATTGCAAATAAGGCAAGGCACGTGCTGGGTTACATTAGGAGAAGCACAGCCAGCTGATGGGGTGTGCAAGGCTAAATCCAGCCAGTCCAATAAACCTGGTTCTCCCTTTCCTCTGCCTGGGCAGAGGCAGGGCCCCTCTATTCCTGCTCGGAGTATTCATCACCTGATTCTTGAAACTGTAAACCAGAAGTTCCTTATTCGGGTCAGAAGGTGGATCAGCCCTTCTACTCTACCTGGGAAAGCAACTGGAGCAGTAATTTTCCTGTATGGACCATTTTTGGACACTGTTTTTCCTCACAATTCACATACCCCAGCTTCTAGGTTTGAGGTGGGTTCACCATCCCACCTATTCATGTTCTCCTCATGGTCATATGAACAGAACCACAGGGTGGCACACAAACGTGCCCTTCCCCTTGAGCACAGAACAATTGACTTGATAGCTGAGATGATGGCTGGTATTGGCGAGGAGGAAGACATGCCGTCTTTGAATAGCAAGAACTGTTGGGACAGTCTCTCCCCAACCGAGACACAGGCCTGTAGGGTTGGGGTGGAAGAGAGATTCTCTTTGAATTGCTGGAGCTGGCCAGCCAATCTACCCACAGCTGGGACCTTGATGTCTGGCCCACTCAGTAGTGCCAGGGGGCTGGTGTACGATGACAGTGCGCTCCATACAAACTTCCACCACACGGACCGCATGCACTGGACTTCATCTGGGTCTTTAGATGCCTGGTTGTTGTCCAGGCTGCTGTAGGTCACCTCTACCACTGCTAATTCCCTCAGATGCTGGATACCACTCTCAGAGGTATCTCACTTGCCTCGATAGTTTGCAAAATCTTCCTTGAGGAGATACCTTTCCTTCGTGCTTAACAAGAGCTGCCTCCAGAGTCTGCAGATTGTTGCCTTTTTCCAATCCCTTTGTTGATACCCCAGTCCCTTGCAAGGGATCCCAGCTGCTGGGCTTCCTTGCCCTCTAAGTCCTGACTGTTGGCCACAGTATCCCAACACTGGAGTAACCAGTGGATAATTAACTCACCAGGTTGATGGCTATAATCTTTGCACGTATCTCACAGCTCACTTAGAAAGGGAGCGGGTGGTTTCTGGCTCGTTCATGATTTCTGTACCTTTCCTCTCCTGTTCTTGTGACTGCTCTGCTGCACAACCGGCTGCCTCTCCAACTCCTCATCTTGCTCCCTCTTAGGAAAAGCTTCTTCCTTCCTGACTGAACAAGTTGCCTTCTCCTTCCATTGTTTCTTCTTGACTATAGGACCAACTGATAAGAGCTGAGTTGGGTGTCTAGCTTAGCCACAGTACCCATTTGTGTCTTCAGATCCAGAGGCCCCCCCCTCTCCCCCTTGAGGGTGCTGCACAATGCTCGGTAGGCGTAGGACAGGCTCAGCATGGTGTGAGAAGTTGTGTCACTTTAGCATGGCCAGGGTATCCTTTTCTCAAATGTTCTGTCACTTTATAAGGATCCTGCATTTCTTTGGGGTCAAGTCCCACACCATCGGAGGTGAAAACTCTTCTAAGTACCTGCCCATATTCTCCCATGCACCTTGCCACCCATGACCACACTGCCTCAGGGCACACCCCTGCGTGATATTCCTAGTTAACCTTAGGAAAAGCTGGAAACAGATTCTTGAGACACACCAACATGAGCATTCCGATTACCTAGGGATGTTCATTGTAACAAGGTGGAAAGCAACTGCCCTGCAGGAGGTGAAGGGGAAGGTGCCGTTCTTTGTTTTCTCCACAAATTGGCTCTCAGAGGAAAAGAAGGAAAAGGTGTAATTGTTAATTGTCTCCACGAGATGGTTCCCGAAGTACTGGGACGGCAGCAATGCAGGGCCCAAATACCAGATTAGGCTCAGGGCCAGTACTTTCATCATAGTTCTCCCGGGCAGAACAACCGAGTGCTACACGGCACAGCAAACTGCAAAACCAAACCCAGCCCTTAACAAGCTCTCAGACGTGATGTACAGCAAGAGAGGGAGCATGACACGGAGTGGGTAAGGGAACAAATGAGCCTGCATCGAGAACAAGTAAGTCAACATCACGACCAGCAACACCTAACCAGGTACAGTAAGTTCCCTCTAGCACATTCTGGTCAAATGCCTCATTCTTTTGAGCCCTACATGTCCCACACTGGGTGCTAAAAAGGACCGTGGTGGACTCACCTTGGATGGCAGCTAGGCACCTCACAGCTGCTCACTCACCGCCCCCCACAGTGGGATGGGGGAGAGAAACAGAAGGGCAAGAGTGAGAAAATTCATGGGTTGAGTTAAAGACAGTTTAATAAGCGAAGGGGGGGAAAAGAAAAGGAAAAAAACAAAGCAAAGAAAAACACAGAATGCAAAAGCAATCACCACCAGCCAACTGATGCCCAGACAGTCCCTGAGCAACAGACCCCCTGGAATACCCCCACACCCATCCCCAGTTTTTATTGCTGAGCACGACGTTTCATGGTGTGGAGTANCCCACCCCCGGCCCACTTGCTGGGTGTCAGAGTGAGGAGCAGAGAAAGCCTTGGCGCTGAGCAAGCACTGTTGGGCAATAGCGAAGACAGCCGTGCGCTAGCAATGCTGTTTTGGTCACAAATCCAAAACACAGCACCATATGGGATGCTATGAAGAAAATTAACTCTATCACTGCAAGACCCAGTACATCCAGGTAATTTTTTGTTCTCTTCCTCAGGAGGCTGCTCCTGAACTGGCCTGTTTTGGGCTTGCAGCCCAACAGGGATGATTTGAAAGTAATGCAGGTCACAGGAGGCCAATCCTTTTAGTCAGGGCCCAGCACACATGGCCACCAGGAGAGGCTGACAGACCTGGGGCTGCTCTGGCCAGCAAGAGAAGGCTAACAGGCAATCAAACTGCAGCACACAGCTGCAGGATAGGGAATTAGCAAGACAGTGGAGCCAAACAATTCCTGGCAGTGGCAGGTAGTAAATAATGGGCAATGGCCACCAGCTATGGTGAGGGAGGTTCATGCTGGACATCAGAAAAACTCCCTCACAAGGATGGTGGAGCAGCACTGGGACAGACTGCAAGGGGAACCTGTGGAAGCCCCATCCCTGGTGGCTTCCAAGACCAGACTTCATATCGGCAACAGTCCACTTCAAATGGGAGACTTCACTAGATGCCTTTCAGCAGTCCCTTCCAGCCAACATTTCTATTCTTCCAAGTACCTCAACCTTTTCCAAACAACCTTCCTATACAGTATTATCACAATTGTGGAGCTGGAAATACTTGTCTGGTAGTTTAATGACTTTGCAGCGCAGACCTGTGAAACAGCCATTCTAGCCACTGCAGCTGTGCTCTTTGTAGGAGATGAATTTAATTTGGTTTAAAAAGCAATTAGGACCTTGTCCTCTATTTTGTGCACCCACAGAATCACAGAATGGTTTGGGTTGGAAGGGACCTTAAAGATCATCTAGTTGCAACCCCCCTGCCATGGGCAGGGACACCTCCCACTAGCCCAGGCTGCTCAAAGCCCCATCCAGCCTGGCCTTGAATGCTTCCAGGGATGGGGCATCCACAGCTTCCCTGGGCAACCCGTACAATCGTCCAGCAACACAATACCCGGGCTAAGTTCAGAGGAGCAGCTGACTGGTATGTCTGGTTGAGCAGCTGGATGACCGAAGTAAACAATGTGAACGCCTTCCTCAGTCACCCCCCAGACCACAGGCCACCCTCTCCCCGACCTCCTTATAGAGGCGGGTGGGGAAAAGGAATCAAGGACATAAAAATAAAACCAGAGCAGCCTTAAGGTTCCACCATTGATCAGAAATTGTATAAGGTGGAAGGACTATATTAATACACAGCAGTGATTAATTCACCAAGAGTTTGACAGAGGGGTATAATATTTTGCTTGTAATTTACCTGGAGGAAAGGAGACAACAAAAATTTCTCAATAATTACAGGCAAATATCTTAAATATAGGATTACTTGATAGTATTGGTAAGGGACATTTTAATTTTTTTTTAAATTAAGGTCAAAGAATAGTTTAAGAGCAATCAGAACTTTCTGGTGATAAAATACAAAAAAGGGTTATTAATTTTTGCTAATGTGCCTTTATTAGTAAAAAGTACAAATAAAAAATTGTACTTTCATGAGGAAGTAAACCAGGCTTACAGAGTTTTGCAATATGTTTTGGTATTTCTTTCGCACAGCTGAGGAGACTGAGGGCACATGGCGCAGAGTATCTCTAGCGGACCCAAGCTTCTTGCAGCCCTAAATCATTATGAACCTCTTAGCGTAGATGTAAGACAAAGAAAAGACGACGTATAGCTCCTAACCAGAGCCAAAAAAAGCTGAAATATGACTCTGGTTGAATGTAGGTATTTCTTTCAAGCACATGTTTTATGTTAGCAGAACTTCCGGGAACTTGCAGGTAAAAAAGTATGGTGGTTAGCTAAGGCAGATGCCTGTGAGTGCCACTGCCTGGGCCACGCTTCTCCGTGCTCCTCTTCTGCCTCCAGCCTTCCTGCTGCAGCAACAGCGCGAGCTCAGGCAGGAGTGCCAGAGTCTTGGGAAGAGAGAAAACGCCAGGGCAGGCACGAGAAAGAAAGTGCAAGCAAGAAGTCGTCCGGCGTTGAAGCCATTCTCCAGAACAAAGCCAGTCCTGACTTCTGGATGCTGCTCCCATACAAAGACTGTGTCTCAAGGGTGCTTATTATACATACAATATTATGGTATGATATAGGCATATATTACACAGACTATTATGTACATTATGCAGGATGTATTTTCAGTATATTTTTAGAGGACAGAGTTTTTATTTATATTTTGCATTCGGTGGAATGCAACACGCTGGTCTATGACAAACAAGCTGTGTGACAGGGGCAAGGAGTGCAGGAGGAGAAGGAGGGAGGAGAGAATTTAACAGAAATAACTCCACTTAGTGTTTGAGTGAGCGATGTAATGAAATCTGTTTGCTGTGCTAGCTGTCTCCAGATTGGGCTGTAATTACACCACAGAAGGAAGAAAGGTAGCTGAGTCTCAATCTAGATCATTTATGTAAACTCAGCCTTCTTGTCAACGGCGTTCTCAGATTGCATGCATGCAAACCACAAAAATCATCTCCTATGAACAAAACAGAGACGGTCTCAAATTGCAGGCTTCGGATACACCTTATATGCTGTCTGTAATTGGACTTTAAAATTCAACACACTGAGGTTCAAAACTTCTCCAGGATTTTCTGCATTTTATTCAGCGCAGTGAAAGCTGAACTCTTCTGTACTCACAGAAGAGCATTCCTTCTTCCTTTCTGCCAAAGGCCGATGTCTAGCCTTACAAATTAACATTTATTTGGCTTAAATGAATGCAAGTGTCACAAACCTGGGAAATTCTTTTGTGTAAGACTGTGTTGAAACAAACGGCTTGATCTGAGGGAGGGATATTCCCTCCCCCAGGAGAGTTGGAAAAACCTCATTCTTTGACTCAGAGCGACATATTTTATACGCACAGTATAAAACCCAGGCAGTCACTTCCCTTAACAGAGCCAAATTAATATTTGATTAAATATTTTAAAGCTCCTACTTACCATGCTTGACACATTTTCTCAGCAAGTTTCTCAAATACGGAAAGCATTAGGCACAGGGTAATTTTACATTTGAATACATAAAAACAGTGTGAGGAGACATGACTGCGTGCAGAGAGAGAGAGAGGATTTTTCCCCCATTAATCCCCCGAACTGCCCTTCCCCTTGATTAGCAGGTACGTTAATTCCCAGCTTCGGCAGCTCACTCTCTCTGGGCAGGTTTGAACGGGTTTCTTGTGACACCTGGATCTTCGCACCCCTCCATCCCTCTCTCGGGCAGGAAAACCACCGGCCTCCGCCCTGGCGCCGTCCCTGCCGGTGCCCAATCAATACCGACTTATTTCCTGTCCATTTGCTGAGGTCACGGAAACGGGACTCATTAATTATTTCTACCGGTGCAGCCTCAAGTGCGCTTCTGGCACGACAAGTGAAAGCCGGCTGTGACCTTTTTTTTCTTCCTCCTCCCGAATTTTGCTGGTGGGAGAGGCAGCTGGCGCGTGTTCCTCCGTTGGGATGGGATGGACGAGGTGACCAGCGGTGCGGGGCATCGTCGGTGGCACCGTCGGTGTCCCCACCAGGTTGCTCCCACCCATGGAGGGAGAGCGGCTCCTCCCGAGGCGGCGGGTCAGGGAAACCTGGTCACGGCGTAGACGATGTTGGCCAAGGCAGCCCTGGCCTCGGAGGGAGGGAAGCGCTCCAGGGCCGCTAGCGCTCTGTTTCCGTGGCAGCGGCAGAGGTCGATGGCAGAAGTCACACCTTTGCCGGCCTTGATGGCTTCCTGCAGCTGTCAGAAAACACAGGCACAACGGGGTGGGTTTCGGCAGCGCCAGCGCTAACAATCATCTCTGAGAGCGCAGGGCTCCCCCCGCCCCCTCCCGAGGTAAAGGCAAGAACTGAAGCCGTCAGACAAAGCTCTCGAAATATTCTCTGCTGCTCCATTTTCGCTCCCCTCTACAACAGAACTGCAGGCAATTTAAACTGCATCACCCATTACTTCATCACCTGAAAGATGCTGGCTCTCCAAAGGGCACATATAATTTAAAATTAAAAAAAGAAAAGACTCTTAAAATATCTGGGCATTTCATACCTAGGCCACTGCCTGAGAGCTTTTGTGCAGAACTGGCAGACGAGCAGCTCACTCGCTCCCTCGTTTTCTGCAGTAAAAAACTGGATTTTATGAATACTGATTCCACCCCCGGTTTTTGGAAATGGGCACAGGGTGACACACGTTGAACTCTCGTCTTTTGTAATACAGGTTTCTATTTATATACCATATGATTACATTTGCTACAGTGGACAAAAGCAAGTTCTGTCAGTAAAATGGGATGTGTTAAACTTTATCGTACTGAGCTATAACCACGCAAACTCAATCTTCTCAGTAAGGCTAGGGAATTTGACAATGGTTCAGAGATACCTCATAGGAGAAAGAAAATATTTTCATGGAATAAGAGATATTTCATAGCAAGCTGCTGGCAAGATTTGGCACCTAAAAAACTTGGGTAAATGACAGGTTAAATTGCTATGAAATAATACGAACAAATATGTCAAACAAAATGTGTTGTTTTTTCCCAGTACCTCAATTTAGCTGAAGCTCTAAATAGTAATCACATTTATTAAGGGCTTTTTAAAAATTATTAGTTTTTCCTGGACAGCATCATGAGACTGTCATGAAACACTGTTATGTTTTTCCACCCTAAAACACAGGTGTCCCCAGACCGCCTCCAGCCTGATGCCTCATGCCAGAGCCTGGGAACCAAGGCCAGGTGGATCTTTGGGATTTGATTATCCCAAAAAGCATGACAGCATTTCATCATCTTTAATGTGTCCCACCTGGCTTTCATAGATTGGTTACATTGCTGTATCGGCTTTTTGAAAAAGGGCTTTTCTTGAACACAGATCATCTATAGTAACTAATTATACAGTGGTTTATAAATTATGTTTGTTTTCCTCTAATACACAGCCCAATGCCCCAATTCATTTACAAAAGCCTCAGTATAACCTTATCTATCTAGTTTAAATCCCGTAAAAAATATCTAAGCCATGACCAAATTGTTAAAAGTCACCCATTTTTACAGATACTTGCATTCATACAGAATGAATGACATTTCTTATCCAAATACAAACCGAAGTGGATTCATTATCTGTATTTAAAGATGAAATTTGCTGAAAGCATATTACAGCGCTTGAGTGTTCCAGTCCCAGTTCATAAAAGTTTTATTCTCCACTTCAGTTAGAATCTTCCCGCACTGTGCGCTGGAAAGGAACTTGCCCTGAGGCATAAATGCATTGCATAGTTAATTCAACACGTCTTCTAACGAATAGGAACCAGCCATACAACCACAGCACTACAGCACAGGCGGGGATGGGCGAGATGAGGTACGGTACGCTACCAGCGTGAAAAGGTTTTTCTTCCCCCTTCCTTGAGGCACAACTTTGCGAGATGGTAGAACCCACGCAATTCGAAGCAAACTCTGTTGATTTGCTAAAGGTCATTAAAAAGGTTTAGCGTACCTGGTAATACTCACGCAAGTACATACTGAGATGTAAACAGGAAAGAAAACAGCTCCTAAATAGTCTTCAGAGTGGTCAAAGATGAGAGGAGCTTAGCTTAAGCACATATGATTGCACGGGTGTACTATGACTTACTTGTAACACCAAAATCTGGAAAGGGGGAGAATTCTAATGCAGGGACACAATCCATTTACACGCTTGTCTTGTGTAAGCCCTTAGACACACGTAGTGCCTTGAAGCCAAAACAATTGCAAAGCTCATGTCAAACTATGTGCAGAGGAGTCACTATACAAAAATCAGACTAATCCGCTACTGAATGTTTCCAAGCAAAAGTTCAAGGAACCTCAAAATGAAAAATTCTGGCTCATATGGCAATCTCCTTCCTCAGCTCTTCAGTTAGAGATCATATAGTCCTTAAAAACTTAATGTGTTTCATATTCCATTTGCAGAATCAGCTGGGCAATTCAAATAAGTGTACACTGAGGGCAAACCAGTCTGGATTAACCAGACTGCACGCTACCTCTGTCTCAGCTGGGGTTGTAAAAGAAGGTTTTGGGGGGAAGAGTACAAACCGGGCTTCTTGTAGTCGGATAATTATTACAGAAGTAGAGGATATAACTCCACAGGTAACCAGGCTTCAGTAGGGCTGCTGTACGCAAAACCCCCTAATTTAAGCCTTTAGCTGTACCGTCAGTTGTGTTACACAGTTACACTTTCATGCTCGTTCTCAATTTTTGAGCTTCAATGATTTTTTTGTAATGAACTTCACAAACTAAGTACGTTAAAAAAAAATCCATGCATCCAGTTTAGATGCTTATTTTTTAATTTCATTTGGAAAGGTGCTGCTAATTTTTGAGGCAAATAGAGAAAAGCAAAATGAGCTGCTTCTATTTGTTACTTTATAAACTTTAACTATGCTCCTTCATTAATTTCTTCTAAATAAAGGAATCTGCTCTTCTAGTCTCTGCTTATACATTTTGTGCAAACATACTTCCACTCGTAGAAACAATTTTATCCATCATTAAAACACAAACTTCTCCAGAATGGCATTCAATAATTAAAACCAAATACAAGTCAAAATACAGATTGCTTCAACACGCTTTTCTTCAGTTGAACCACTAGATATACTGGAATACTGCGTTTTAACTTTTAATTTTGTTCAGACCATTGGCGCTAAAGCCCTACTTCATTCTAAAGGTACCACGAATCTGAAAAACCACCAACTGGGTTTTGGTTTTTTAAATTCAGCTTAAAGAACAGTCTTGCAATAGTGCAGCTAAGTTAAGACTCGGATGGGAAGTGATGCCCCCCCAGCCGGCACTGTTTTCCTTCAGCACCTTCTGTCTCCCTCGATAGATTCAGATACCGACCAGGTTTGACAGTTTTGCCTGGTACACGTGAAGCTTAGAACCCCAAAGTTTTATGTCTGAAGGTTGCTCTATGAATCTAAGAAAAAGCACCATCATCATCATTATCTGGAAAAAAAAGATGCCTGGCTGAGCACTGAGAACAGAGCACATCCAGAGCCTTGCTCCATTCAGCCGCTCTACCTGTGCTAAGCCCAGCCTCATCCACTTGACCTGCAATTTTTTTTTCATTTTTTTTCATTTTTTTTCATTTTCATTTTTTCTTTTTTTCATTAAAAATGAAATGAAAATTTATTTTCATTTCTTCTCATTCCCTAGTCTTTGGCTGGAAGGAGGGATGGCTCTGATCAAGAGTTACAGAAAGAGAAAAAGAATAAATAGGGAGAAAAGAAAGGAGGGAAGCACTGAGGGCTTCTCATTCTGAATGCTTTGAATACACACAGGAGGACAAACTGCTGAGTGAGAGACTGGGCTCTGTTTCTCCAGCTTCCTCCTTCCCTTCTTGTCACTTCCGTCTCTTCAGTCACCTTATAGCAGTGAGCCAAGAGGAGGAGAAAGGGATGCTTTCTGAGCCCTTCCAATTTAAGGCTGCTTTCCACCATCTCCCTCTGCACCTACATGCTCTAAGCACATCCTGCAAATAGATGGCAAGAAGCTATTGATTGTTCCTTGAAGACTGCCTCTTGGAAAAGAGACTGCCCACTGGAAAGGAGAGTTTTATATCAGCACCTTGGTTTCAAGCTTCCATTTCCTATCCTTCAGGAGACAACCATAAACACCAAATAGTTGGAGCCGGGACATCTTCCACCCAACCCTGAGGTTTGCTGGGCCAAGAACAGAAACAAAAACCAAAACAGCAACCACTTTCTATGAAATCTTGATCTGAGTTCAAGACTTTGATCTCAGGAGTGCTTCCATCTCTCACGTTAAAAGCTATTGAACTAAATACAGGGAGAGTTTTGCAGCAATGGCCATGTAACCATATATAGTCTATTCATGGTTCTGGACCCACATGTGGGAACAGAAGGATGCTTACAGGCGAGAACTTTCTCTTTTCACTGACTTACCCTTCTAACTCCACCATAAAACCAAAAGATTATATTTGTGTGTCCCATTCTCCCTGCTTATGAGCTAGCAAGACATTAAAACTAAGAAATTGTTTCCTGCAGTAGAGCATTAAGTGAATAATAAAAAGAAACCCTGTGTTGTCTAGGTCATACCATATATAAAATTATAGTGAATTCGCATTCCTGCTCATACTTCATAGCACTAACGTTTGGGTTTTTTTATTAAGTATTTAGGCACATTAATAAGGAAGGGGCAGTCTACATTTGGATTAACAACCTTGATAGGGTCTACACAGCTTTTACGTTCTACCGATTTGTTATAAATATACAAAGAGTAATGAAACGGTGATGATGTCAAACTAGCAGTCAAACCAACTGCTAGTTTCACATATGGTACTAAACAGTCATCCAACAGAAGTTGCCTCTAACCAGATTTGACAACATTCAACTAGATTCAAATCAATGACCAACAGGCCAAGAGGTCCACATCCTGTATTTCTGATATTTAACTATATTCTTTTTCCTTCATAGTTAGTTATCCACACGCATATTTTTTTCTTGAAGAAGTGTGTCCTTGCAGCAACGATCATCAACCACTTCTTGGGCTGTGTTAACAAGTGTATTCAGCAAGCAATTACTGCCCCTTATTTGGGGCTTGTGGGACCATGTCTAGAGTGCTGTGCCAAATTTTGGGCTCTCCACTAAGTGAACGACATTGCTATACTGCAGCAAATGCAGGGGGAGGCTACCCAGATGATACGGAGCCAGAGCAGCGCATGGTCTACAAGGAAATGCTGAGAATTGCTTAGTTCAGCCTTAAGAAGGCTGTTACTGCTGTCCCAACCATCTCATGGGCAAGTGCAGAGGAGTCAGAACTGGACTCTTCTCAGAGGTGTACCTGGAAGGGATGAGAGGCAATGGGCACAGGTTGCAGCATGGGAAATGCTGATAAGACCCAAGGAAATTCTTTTCCGTTGGGAGGGAGGTCAAGCACTGGAACAGGTTGCTCAGGTCGGCTGTGAAATCTCTGTCCTTGCAGACACTCAGAACTCAACTCAGCAAGCCCATACTGGCTCTGCACTGAGCGAGCGGTGGGAACAGACATGCCCCAGAGGTCCCTTCCAACTTAAATTATTGTATGATTCTGTGAACAGAGTAGAGTTCAAAGTACTGTTTCCCAGTGTCTTCGTTTTAAAAAGGCAAAGAGAAAATTTCTCATCCATACCACAGCAGTTAAGTATTTGCCTTTCGGACCAACTCTTCTGGATTGCTGTTGGACAGAATGGATTGTCTGAGGGCAGTGAGAGATCAAAGAGGCAAGCTAGGGACCACTGGATTCTGGAGACTGAAGAATTAAAGCAGACAAAAACTAAGCAGGTGTTCAAGTACAAAGACAACTAACTTCCAATCTTCTCTGCTGAGATATTTCTGCCTTATTTCCTAGCCAAAGGAAAGAAGATTCCTTTCAGAGAGCTCTACCTGTAGGGAGGGAACAACAAATTTTTTGGGGGAAGGCTCCCTGAATATATGGTGAATATTTCGGCTGTACTAGACTTTATGTGCAAAGGGAGAACGAGACACTGAAATTCTTAATTACTCCCCCCCCCCACACGCAGTGGCCGAATTTAGGATTAATTAACAAGGAACTTCAGATTTTTTTTTTTTTGGTTCTTTTAGAAGAATCCTAAGCAGCTAAATTTCTTCTATACTGAAATCTTCAAACATCCTGCATTCTCTCTGATCTTGAAGTGAGTTAAAACATTATGTATTTCTGAAGTGTACAGTACTCACTGAAACAAAAAGAAACTCAAAAACACAAAATTTAAATTGATCCATGACTGAGGGACTGAAAAATGCTCTGAATGCTTGCAGTGTTCTGCATTAGCTTTTCTAAATTTGTTTTCTCTTTTGTGGGAGCACCATGTTCAATAAGCACTGATGTTTTAGACTGCTGAAACATTACCTTGAAAAGGCACCAACATGTTTCGCAGCTAGTAGATCAACTTTGTCCATTTTTTTCTTTGTTTTTTGAAGTTCCTTGGAATGTCTCAGCATCAGCTCTCGCAGTTTTTATGGCTGGACATGGGGTTATGCTCTTCCTTCTCAAAATGGGCTGAACAATCATTTAAATGCATCACTTCATAACGTCATAAGATAAGTTTATTTTTTAAAAATCTCTGTTGGCTATGTATGTAGAATGATACACCACTTGAAATTGTAGCAGTAAAAGTATTTAGCCAATACTTTCTTAGAAACTTTTTCTGTAAAAAAGGTAAAGAAATGCACCTTTAAATGGCATAAACACCCCGCAGAAACTTCCATTAGTAGTACCACTCATCTGACAAACAGAAAAATTCTCTTTTTCCTTAAACTCAAAACCACCCTACCTAAGAAGAGACCAAATCTGGAGAGAGTCACCCCCGGCAGCAGAGGAAAGATGGCTGCTTATGGGGAACGCTGCTACTCCAGCTGTTACGCAGTTCTTGTAGTATACTTTGCCAAAAAAATTACAAGTCATTCCGAGGCACTGATTGATTGTAGTGACCCTTTTAGAAGAGGCACCAACTCCTCCTCCTTATGCCTTTCCATGTCTTTCACAATGAACTTAACAAGGCCCACTAGCTTTTAAAGCTAAACAATGGTAGTTAGGTGTTGCCTTTTTACCAAAAAAGTATGACTTTCTTAAATCACATTAATGCAAATAGTGATTGTTAATTGTCATCTTAGCATACACAAGCAATTAACTTGATATTTATGTTAAAAGATGTGATAGTTGTTTGCTTTAACAAAACAATAGTTGTGCTGGATTGTCACCTCAAAGCAGCCATGGCAAATACCCACTGGTTAAAAAGAAAGATGCAACTGATTATTGGTACTGGATGTACACTTTTGATAATTCAGATACGGTTAATTCCAACAGAGGAGAAAATTGCTTCTTCTGAATGGTTTTGGCTACTTTTGCAGTATTACTAACACAGCAAGAAAAACCCCACCCATATTCATTAAATCACTGACTATTCCTTTTTTTTAATATAGGTAACAAAAGGAACTCATGGCAGTGGCTGCTCCAAAACAAGCAAGACAAATTTTCATGGAAAACCGCCACAGGTCATAAACATCTATAAACAACAAGCCTCTGTTTTTAACTCTTTGCTGCATTTCAGGAGCCAGGCAACTCTTGCTAATGCAACTGGACGGCACTGTGTTATTGTCATCTATTAGTTGCATGACAGTAGGCTACCAAGGAGAAACCTCCTTGTTTCTGGACGTGACCTTTCCCGTTTTTCTTCTCTCTTTCCAACCATATAGGAAGTCAAGACATTAGTGCTGTGCAGCGTATGAATGGCTGGATCTACCACTTTGTGACTCATGCGAGTTCCAGTTCTATACAAAACCTGCTCCCTGCGTTAACGTCACGCACGGTGTTTCATATACAAAATAACAGAGTCAGTCCCAGCATACTATGCTTATGTACCGTGTTTCCCATGCCAGTTTGGATGAAAGGCCTCTGTAACACACAGCAGAACAAATGGACAGGGTGACAGTAAAAAAAAAAACAAACAAAAAAACTTTTGCTACATTCTCTTTCACTTGACTTAATTTATCTTTTCTAAATACTGCATTTAGAAAAAACAACAAACCCTTGCAGTAGCATACTTGTCAGCTGCAAAATACAGGATTTATTTCTTTATTTAGCCTTATCTTATAATTTTTCTAGAGCCTTAGCTAGAAAACAAAAATTATTCCTCACTCACTTCTACTACGAGTTGTGCCTTTGTCACACTCATTTAACAAGTCTGTATAATGCCAAGCACCATTAAGGTCTTGACTTCAGTGGCGAGTTTTTAATCAGTATTATAAAATAGGAACAATTAAACTGAAAATTTCAATTTGTTGCTTTAGAATTGCACAGCTTATCTTGCATGCGAAGTAGATGTAAAATGGATAAAAGCTTTTTGATTTCAAAAAGTCTGAGATTTTTGCCAAAATTTCACACGCAAATGAAGGTGACAGGAAAGCTGCTGTCTCTTTTAATGACATATGTGAATTTCGTCCCTGCCATATATTGGTACTTTCTCTTTTGTTACCTGAGAAACACCACTAAAACAGAGCTGAAACCTCATTTTCATCTCTGGAAGAGACTTTCAAACACCACAACAATGGATCAATAATTTGTCTGGATGTGGTGTGATGGTGTACGAAAAAAAAAAAAGAGTGAAACATTCAGATACTAACGTGAGAAAACATATTCAGAAACTCAGACCTTTTGTGATATCAAAGTCAGATAAAAAGACTGAGAAAAGCTGGGAGAAAAAAAAATACTAAAAAATTTTGCAGAATATAGTGACCTTATTGACGTGTCAGTCTCAGACTTAATTAAATTAATAGAAAGTTTTTCACTACTATTTTTATGTCAGAGCCCTCACTAAATTTACTAGTACCATCTTCATATATTTTTGTTGGTGAAAAACACCAGGGATACCATATTAATAACATGCATCAAAAGAACAATTCAAAATTCTTGAGCCATCTCAAAACTGAACTAAAATAAGACCTCTGCCCTTTAAGGAGGCACGTTAAATGGGTGGATCTCAATTTCTCAAATTTACCTTCAGTCATTATTTTAATTTTAATTGAAAGCCACAGCAAGTAAGGTAAAATATTCTTAAGCAGGCTAAACAGCTAACAACTTTTGTATACATATATTTATGAATTCAACTAAAGTAACAACATTTTAATCTCAATTAAGTGGCACGCTGAACTTCATAACAAAAATTAAGAGAACAAAAACAATACAAATTTTCAGAAGTTCTACAGCTAGTTTTGGTGACCTTCACTTTTACAAAATTAAAAAGGAGATGTTTCAGAGACTCAATGAGAAGTCCTCAAATTTGATTAGGAATGTTAAAGTAATTCTAGCAACTGAATAGAAAGATTGAGAGGGGACCTTGACGCTGGGAAGAAACGACTGAGCAAATGTGCAAAACACTGATTCTAGTGGTGTAGAAATAAAGACCACACAGCAAAGGGCAAAAACCGAAACACTAATTCGTACTGCACAACATGTCTTCTAATTGGCTGTGTGCATGTACCGGCCAAGCTACTGTGATGGGATGAGATACAGGTTACTGGGTTCATTTACCATGGGTGTAACTAATGACCACTTTTATTTTAAATGAAGAAACATAGAAGAGAGGGACATGACATCACAGTTCTGAGACCGATTTCTACAAAAACCCAAAGTTGATTATAGTTTGAGCTCACAAAAACCACGGAGAATTTTTCAGTATCATTACTAAAGTCATAATATCTGTGCTTATGTAAGAGATGACTACTTGGAGCTAGTAAAATTATATGCTTCCTGGCTGAAGTCAATTGCACAAAATACAACACTTGAAGAAGGGCTTTTCCCCTTCCTTTCCTTTCATTCAAGTGTCCAAGTTGGCTAGGCACACTATAACTTTTTCAATTTAATCAGAAGGATCCAAAATATGAAATAATTTAAGTCAAAATACAGAATACACTGATAAATATTTAATTCAGTAAAACAATTTTAGATTTTTTTTTCCTTTTTTTTAAATTATGGAAATTACATTGGGCAGATCGCAATTGTAACAATTAAAAGGAGAAAATCCATTCTGGACTTACAAAAGCACGTAGCCTAACTTAAACACTCACAGAAGTGTCTCACATACTCAGACATATTTGAAGAAGAAATTAGTGCTCTCAGTGGTGATTTAGAAAGTCACAGCTGTATCAGTTTCTTCTATTGTAGAAAAAAACAAAAGCACAATGATTTTAAAGAGCATGCTAAGGTTGAGATCTTTTTTATGGTCTAATAGAAAGGAAGGACAGGGAGCTTTTTTAATAATCCAAATTACAAATTTTTTTAATACAGCATAATTATAATAAAAAAGTTTGACCTGTACCTGTGTGTTAGCCTTATGTACTAGCCGCAGTCAGTCATAGCTGTAATACTCTTCAGGCCCCAGTTCAAGAAGCGATTCTCAATCATGTGTATGGCTCAATTTATATATTATTTACCATTGACGCTGGAGATAATTAACTGGTCCCTCGTGATCTACTTAAGACTCGGAACAAGTCAGGCTCGTGCTCAGTGAGCGAGTTGGGGAGAGAACCTCATCTTCTGTCTCTATCACAAGTAAGTTGTGATCCAGTATTTAACCAGGGGAACCTCCTCAGCCATCTCCCGTAGCTCTCTAAGAGCTTTATGGTGTTCCAGCTACTTTCAGCAGATAAGCTAGTTAGTTCAGGTCTGCCTTTACTATAGAGCAGTCCCAGTAGCAAATGCAGTGGTGACTTAGCTAAAAGCTGTATCAGGGACTGGAAGAAACACAAATTATTATTAAATGTGCGTGTGCATATTTTTTAATAGATGGCACAGCATTAAGGTGAGATTAAAAATGTAACAGCATACTCTTATCAATAGAGAGAGACCACTGATAGAAGCTAACCTGCAAATGACTGCAGGAAAAAGACAACAGCAAAAGCCACCAGAAGCCTGGTTTCAAAACCAAGTTTGGGTAATTAAATGGGATGAAAAATGGCAAAAATAATTATTAAATAGCTACATTTGATACTAACAGTACAGCTGGCTGTTACTAGCTTTTCAACATTGAGAAATTGCACAAGCCATTCGCTCTGTCTCTCCATATACACACGCACAAATTATAATTTGACTTTAATAAGGAAGTTTCTCTCAACTGTCAAGAATATCCTTGAAAATATTACAAGAAACACTAAAAATAATAAGCAGACTTAAATATAATTTACCAACCTTCTTGTAGTCCATTGTATTTCCTTTTCCTTGTGCCTTAAAGAGAAAGAGAAATTTTATATAAGACATTACACACTGCAAAGAGTTGCAAGAATAGAGAATGCAATTAAGATAGCTACTACTTTAAACATAACCAACTTTCATTAGGAATCTGATGTGGAAAAACCTAAAATACAACCAAATGTGTTACCAGCTTATACAACATGATGCTTCTGGTTCAGGTAAGAGCTGCTGATACTCAATGTAATTTTTAGTTTTTTTATTAACTTGTAGTTAAACATTTGGTGAATCCAAAATGATTTTGTCTTAAGAAATCTTGCTGTTTTCATCAATTAATCTCTCCCATGAGATTCTGAAATAAACTATGTTTCAAATCAGTAATAACAGGATTTAATTTCTTAAAAAGAGAACTCTCCCTGTATCTATAGTGATTTGCACACAGTTAATAGTCTAGAGTTCTCAAAAGTGGATGTCAGGACCATGTCAGTGCTATTAGACCTAGGTTAGATATGCTAATTGTGCATTTGGTTTAGAATTGTGTTTAAGTATGGAGCATCACCCTTACTTAGGCAGCAGATACATACAACCTATGACTCCAAGCACATTCAAAAAGAAGTATGAATAAATTTCAAATTTCTTGTTGCCCAGATACAGAAAGTATGTAGACCGAATTCCTCAGTTTTGTCACAGGGTGATGTAGAAGAGAAGATGTCTATGTCTTTCTCACCCAGCGGCAGTGCTCTGCCAGACCCAGAGCATTCCTGCTTAACCAACCTGAAGCCCCTTTCCTCAGGTCAAATCTAGCTGTATCATTATCACCTCGTCCAAATCCAGCTCTGCTCTTTTCAGGCACGTTGAGAAAAAAAATCTCCACTGTTTCTTTCCCTCTAGCCTCCACAAGGGAAGACCACAAACCTCAGTTCTTCTGTAACGCCTCTCCTAAAGGATGTAGATTAGCACCACTGCCTCTCTGGGTCCTCTGGGGGGACTTCAGAGAGCAGCCAAGAGGGGTGGCCCAACTAGAATAAGGAGAAGAGCTGAGGCCTGCACTGAAGAGGAATGAACACTATGTGGCAAGCACACCTTTGAAGAGATGTTGCCAAGATGGCACAGATTCGGAAAATAAATTAATTTTTGTAAGGGAGGAAAAATAACATAGAGAAAAGAACCAACAGGAAACTAAGCAGGCAGAACAGGAAAGAAAATAGTAGATAACAAAACTGATTTCACTGAAGGAGAAAGGAGACTGATCCACAAAACCTCTTTACTACTCTCTTTAAGCTTCTTAAGAGTCAGCTTTTCTGGAATGCATATTAAGAAAACAGCCTGATAGCATTTGGGAGTAGCGTAACCTCTGCCAATAACTGCTTCCTTATTTGTGTATTCCCATCTCTTTGATTTGCCAACTTTTATGCATACCGGTTGGATCTCACGGCTTCTTCAAGATAAATCTAGTAGTTATATTGTATATCAGAACACACCAGAAATATGTTCTTTAACAAATGGTTGCCTATATGCAGATTCACACTGCAGCGGAGAATTTGCCAACATGTTTGAAGAAGATGCTTTTTAGCCTTAGCAATAGCAGAAGAGGTGTGCTCAGCGTGCCTCCTCCCGCATATAAATACACATTACAAACAGCAA
This sequence comes from Dromas ardeola, assembly GCA_013398915.1. Classification (NCBI taxonomy): domain Eukaryota; kingdom Metazoa; phylum Chordata; class Aves; order Charadriiformes; family Dromadidae; genus Dromas; species Dromas ardeola. Next base: position 27,125 of record VYZM01007891.1, read on the forward strand.
GAATATTTTCCCATGCTCTGTTCCTCTCAACCATTACAGTCAACGGCACTTGTGCTTCTCCAAGCAGCAACCTTATCTCATCTGTTTCCTAAGCCTTCTTTACTACAACTGCACCTTTGCTTTTTTTCTTTCTTTTTATCCTCACAGTAGTTTGGCTCTTTGACATTTACTGACCCTGATTGGAGACACACAGATATTTTTTTTTTTCCTTTTCCATCAAATTTCTGCATCTAGTTTAGCTTCCTCAAAGGTATTAAGCCTGATTCGCAAAAGGTGTGCACTCTTGTCAAATTTGGATAACTTTCTAGGTCTCACTGCTTGGCTGGGGAGCTCAGCCTCTGAACGTGGGGTCTCTGGGCCCTCAAAGAAAAGCATCTGCTTGCCTGCATATTAGAGACCTTAACGGCCAGCTCAGCTCAGCCTTCCTCCTGAACATCAAAGATCACTATGTGCCAGGAGTGAGGGACAATTATACCATGACATTCTTTATTAATAAATGAGGTGGCGTGAAATCAACACACCTTGCCAGGAAGAAGGATCCCTGAATCCCCCATGAAATTACTCAAAATGCATCTGATAAGCAGACCACAAGTGGATGGTTTAAGACAATGCTTTTTGGAGCAGGTTTTCAGGATGTTTTACAAGATTGACTTTTCTTTCTCAGATGAGATGGCCCCTTTTACGTGTCTTAAAAGCTATACTTGAGAAATGCTTGATAAAGCATTTGATAAGTACTTTTCTTCCAGCCCTGCTTCTTCTGAGAAGGCTCAGAAAGATACGATGAAAGATGCATGGATTACTCTGGCCTAGATGAGATGCTTCTAGTTTCTGACTTATTGAAATTACAGATGCTATGAGCTATTGAGGGATTCTGTTTAATTTCTTCACTCAAATTTGATCTTTTGTACTTCACTGCTTAGATCTTGGATGCCTGTTGAAGCCAGAGAATTTTTACTCTAGTCTAGTGAGCCGTATCCGTAAGTGCCTAAAAGTGACCAACTCTTCTGTCTTTTGACCCCTAGGAAATCCTCCATCCTATAATCTTGGAGTATATGCGAAATTTTAAGAATACAGGGCTTTCCAAAAGCTCAGTGGGACTGCATTCAGCAACTTGTACAACACGTCATCTGAGGAAGAGCGTTCAAGCATTTTTTTGTCTGTCTACCACAGTGTTTCCTAGGAACCATTTAAGATTGGGTGGTTTGGGTTGGTTTTTTTTTGTTTGTTTGTTTTTTTTAAAAGACATTTCAGGGCTCTACTCCAGCCCGTACTGTTTTTAAAATAGACACTTGACCAAATAGGTCATTGTGCATTTTAATTTTAAATGCACAAAGGTAGAGGGTGTTGGTGGTGAGGTCAGTGAGAACAAGAGAGACTTGGGTCTTTATGGATCATTCATTCATATGCATATGTATATATATCCATGTATACACACACAGGTACACAAACCTACACATATTTTTCCTCCTATGACAAGGCTTCCCCCTATACACATCCCAAGTCCCTTTTAAGGCACTAAATTTCATCAAAATCAGAATCTAATCTTCTCAAAACACATATATTTAGGGTTGATGCAACCTTCTGCACCTGGATATCTGATATGTTTTGCTCTTTCCAAACGAAGAGACAAGGGGGCTTTTAAAAGGTCTGCTCAGCAGCAGAAAGGTGCACATGGCTACCTTCACTAAAAGGCTACCTTGGGAACAGCAGCCTCTGACAAGAGAACCGTGGTGAGGCAACCACTCAAGTTTTGGGCACTTCACAGCAGTTCAGGCATCCTTCACAACCTCTCTGAAGACTGCTTTCATCTAAGATACGCATGACGGGCACCGAGTCCCAGTCACAGGCTTTCTGAGCAGTATATCACTGTGGAGACTACCAGGTGCAACGGGGCTCTTTACCTCCACTTTCTTGAACTGCAAGACCTTCCTGCAGGAGAAGGAAGCTGCCAAGAGGAGGTGCTGCCTTTAATCCACCGCATGAATGCTTACATGGGCAAACAGCGAAAGGAGAAAGTCAAATGACTTCGCAGTAACTGCAGGTCCATAGTGTCATTTCCATATGTCTAGTCATAACTCAGCTACTAAGAAAAATTCTACCTGACAGGGACCGAGTGCACGGTGCATGCTTTGCCTATTTAAACCATACAAATGACATTGCACAAGGGGGTGGCTTATGAGCATACTCTTACCAGTACTGCCAAGATGAGAAAGTCTCTGGTTTGAGTGCTTGGCCTATCTTGAATCTCACATAGTGAATATGACTATGGATGACATCTCAAAGAGCTTGTAGTTAATGAAAGGCAATTTTCCTTCCTAAATCACCACAAGCCAAGAAAGGCTCCTGGACTAGGCGTTCCACTTTGTATTTAGCTAAAGTAGCATTTTTTTTTTTTTTTCCCTTTTTTCCCCCCTCTCTTCAGTGAGAACTGCTTCATTGTTTCTACAATGCCCATTTTTGGTATGAGAATTAGTAAGCAGACAGACGGCACTCCTGGAGTCCTGCAATCTCCTCTAGATTCTGCAGATGGGAAATTGTTTCAAAGCTTTTATAAACTGTGCTGTGGCAATACCATTATTCTCCAACTGCAATCATCCAAGTCCATTTATATTCAACTCATGTATGGGCCTTGTGTTGGGATTACAGAATTCCAAAATTCCTTGTCACACGTTATAAACTACCAGCCCCTAATTTCAAAATGACAAAAAGTTTGCTTTGCTTTAGGATCCCCCAACTCCACGCCACTGTAAGGTTGTAGATTCTGCAAATACTTCCCAAAACTTCACTGCTGAAGAGACTATGCCTCTTGCTTGAGGTATGTAAAGGCAGGCTGCAACCTGGCCATCGTGAACGCACAACTAGGCAGAGGCTAAGACTCCATGCCCTCTGCCCGAGAGTCCTGCTTTCAAACCAGCAAGCAAAGGAGCCATCAGCAAGCACGTCTTGAATGAATATGCTCGCACAGAGCTAGCTTCTTACTGAAGGCAGCAGCCTTTCTACTGAAGAATCTGTATAACAACTGCAGGAATTTTCAAGCGGTACTCATAACAGCTGTTTAGACCAGCAAAACATATCCGACTGATGCAGGAACTCAACAAAATGCTTGATTTTGGACGTTTTTGGTGTTTCTCCCCCTCTGACTTGTACAGTTATCTATTTGTGTTTCAACACCACACAGGAAGCTATTCACGGATCTGAACCCTGCTATGCTACATGGTACATAAAACAGATCTACACCACACAGCTATCTTATTCATACCACCTTCTTCATCTAAGAGTTAAAGACAGCTGAATTAAGAGAACTGAGAATAAGGATATCAACCAGCTAGGCCTCACAAATATTTTCTAGTGGTCAGGAAGCCAAGTTCCCCAGATCTTTTCCCCCCATCCAAAATTACTGCTTCCAGAGCCAAGTTGGCAGAAGGAAATGCGCGCCTACCTTTCAACCACTGTAATGCAAAGTTCTCCGCTTTAAGCTGCCAGTGAAAGTAGCTTTAAGCTAAGACGTGGGACTGCACAGGCAGTGCAGAGGAACAGACATATGCTCCACGCAAACGAGCCCGCTTGTTACACTGACACACAGAAGTCTGACAGAGCTTGACTGTCAGGTCCCTAGATTTGTCCCTCTTGAAAGCATGGAAGAGAGAGGTGTTAAGTATTGGAGGGCGGAGGTAACCTCTCTATCATCTTGTCTGTTGTCAGTTTCTCTTTGCAGATTGAAAGTATGGATAGGAAGAGAGACATGAATGGCAAAACTACGAAATTCTAAACAATGCTTTAATTTACCTCTCTGATCTGTTTAATCCATGCCTCCCTTCCAAGGAATTCTTGATGCAGGACTGCAGGAGCAGAATTCAAACTGAAGGCCATGGTGTCACTAGAACTTTCTTTAACAAATGGCTGAAGGTCCGAATGTAGCTGAAAGAGAACAACATCTTACTTCAGTTCCCAGGAAGAGTCTATACATATCCATTCACTCACCAAATCAAGGTCCATATCCTGATCGTATACCTACTTCGTCACTTTCTGCTTTGACACGTACTTTGGTTGCACTTTTTCAAGTTTTGGGGGAGGGAGAGGAAGGGGGGAAGCACTGCAGTGGCAGAAAGCTGTGGTAAAGAGAAGCATATAGAGAATCTGCAAAGAAATGCATAAAGGACAGCTTGCAGAGCTGGGCAAGTGATAGGACACAGCCAGGTGGGCAATTTTTGAATGGCAGGAAACAGAAAAAATATAAAAGAAAGAATGATCCAGTCTTTGGTGCGAAGAGTATCAGTTTTTAATCTGCGAAGGGTAATACATTCTACTTTTCAGTACCCGAGGAAGCAGATGCATTATGACCCTCTTTCTGGCAAAGGAAACATTACGTAGTTAGGAGCTTTCCACGAAAATTATGCAATCCTTTCTACACAACTATATGTCTGTCAATGGTGAATATATTAATATTAAAGCATACACAAAATATTAAGGCTATAGTCTGCACTAGAAGCAATTTACTGGTAGAGTTATACCTAGTAATACTATACGGTGGCATTTCTACGGCAGTAAAGTTGTGCTTTATAAAACCACTTCCTTCTCCTGGAGGAACTAGAAACTGTCTAAACCAACTCAGCTGAAGCGGATGGGAGGTCTGACTGCCTGTCTCAATGTATGTCTATACTTCCAAGTAGTGCAATACAGTAGGAGCAGACCTTTAGGGCGAAAACAGAGTGCCAAGGACCCGAGTACCACACTGTGTTTTCCTTTGGAGTAGCTCTAGCGGTGGACTTAAAGTCTTCTAATGGAGATAAGAGGCCTTCTGTGGGAAATCCTACTGCTGCAGAGGTGCAGGCTGCTCCGGTCTGTATCTGGTGACCTCCCTCCTTATCTCACAACTACCCCCTCTGGAAGTTACCTCCACCGCAGATTATTCAGAAGGGAACACAGGCAAGTCATTCAGCCACCGCAGCTCATGCCTCAGCCTCGTGTGCCGCTGCAGGCAGCTGAGCCTCTCGGTGCAAGCCTCTGCATGGTCGCAGCTGAGACCCAACACATGCTTTCTCCTGCAACTCCTGCTACTGGGACAGTGACTTCAAGAAGAACAAAGGAGCAGAGAAAGTAAAGTTTTAAGCTGCTACAGAAAGATGTGCTAGAGGGATGTTAACAGAGCCTTGAATGAAATAAGCAACATTGCCGGAATTGTGATTTTGCCAGTTCATAAGCACTGTTCATACCAGTATTTTCTGCAAACATTTTTACAGGAGGCAGCAGTCAAATCTCTCAACACCACTGACCAGCTGGCAAAAGTCTACAGCACAGTGGCAGTATATGACAGAGCTCAAGAGGAACATATCTTACAAGTCTTTCTGTTCCCAGAACGAAAGGAAAAGGTGTACCTTATGACTCATAGACATGTGCTTTCCATACTGAAATGCCATGTCCTGAATCTCAGCGCTGTGCTTTGCTAGCTCCATTGCAGCCTGGCAGCTCTTTGCCAGCAAGGCACTATGTGACAGGAAAACCTGCTCCTTCCACGTAGATATGCCGATATCATCTGTAAGACAGTTCTCCTGAAAACGAAACAAAGGCTAACATGAAAACACCGAAACTGCAGCTCTGTCAGCTGGCAGAAGTTAACCATGTGTGGTGATAATGCGACACGTGGTGAGTAACGAAACTCTGTGTGCCACGGTGCCAAATAAAAAAGGGCATTCTTTTGAGGACAAGTAGAGAAAAGTATCAGAATAAATATACTGGCAGCTTCAAACAACATTTTAATTTTCTGATCAAAAAGAGCAAGGCAAAATATGTGTAGCTGTCAAGAGATTCAACATAGATCCTTTTCTTAATAACTGTATCATTACAGTGAACATTAACAGCCGACTATATTCCTCATGAGGGACTGGGGAGAAAATAAAAGAAAAAAAGACAACCCCCTCAAAAAAAACCCAGAGTACATCTGCACTTAAGATCCCAACAATCCCAAACAAACTTGAGAAGTCCCTGCAATTTCTCCTTCGCAGTCAAGAAAAAAATAATTACAAAAGGTATTAAAAAACCTTATAGAACTGCACTGGAAAAATGAAGGGCTTTGATGGAGGATTTGTACCTCTTCCCCCCTCGTATTAAGGACGAGCAATGACTGAAAGTATTAAAAAACAAATAAGTAACGCTGTAATTTAGAAATGTCAATATTAACTTTCCCAGAGGACTGACAGAGATCCCAGTGATGCCTCTAGTGAACTTTATCACCTTGACTGTAAGGTCAGAGATGCTCAACACTTCTCAAAATCCTTTGTATCCAAAATATTAATTTGGATTACTTTCCACAAAGTGTTTTAGTTAACGCAAATCCAATCCATTCCCCCCAACCCCAAATTCAACTGCAGCTCCTTTGGTTCAAAAGATGTCAAAATACCACTATTTTACTAACTGGTCTTCAAAGCTAGACATGACTTTGTAACCTTTCGCACATAAACATATTACTGTCACACCTTTAGGTACTCTCTAAAGAGGAAAAAAAAACCCCAAACCAGAAGAGACCACAGTTGTTTTGCTTAGAAAAAACTAAAATCAGTAATGAGAAGCTACAGAAAAAAACTTCAAGCATATAAATGTTAAAAAGTTTGTAATTTCTCAGTTCAGCCAAATCTGTAGTGAACACTAAACCAAAAGGTATTCTTTATTTTAAATATAAAAAGATTCTTATATAACAAGCCTTTTCCCTCAAAGTGACGTCAATTAAATTACTTAGAAATGAGCAAGAAGTAATTCTGTGTGACCCTATAGTTTTCTAGCGAGGTATTATCTGTCATGAAATCGGTAACAAATGAAATAGAATCCATCCGTTCAGCTCTAATTTTCCTCCCTTATGGATATCACCCAGAAGTGCTGCGTTACAAGGGAGAGGATAATTTGAGACTAATGGAAAAAGTAGGAGAATTCTGCAATGCCAAGTAACACAGAGCTGTATCAAAATGCCTTTGCTTTCAGACATACTATTAACTTATACAAGGAAAGTGAAGAACAGAGAAACCACATGTTTGCTATTATGCATATGATAACTTACAAAGTCAAGCCTAAACTTTCCTCGTGTTTCATTTTACTGTAGTATTTTTGTTTTAATATCTTAACTCAGCCCAGAGCATGTGCAAATTCCCATGACTGGCAAAATGTCAAAATGAGCATTTAATTCAAGTAGTTTCCTATATATCACGTCTTTTTTTTTCCACTCAGATATAGATCAATTTATTTTAAATTTTAAATCAGGAACTCTTGGAAGACGCAACACAATCTTTTCCTTAACAACCAATCTGCTCAGCGAAAAAACAGTATTTACTAAAATTTGCTGGATGATACTGAAAATTGGCAGTGATTTTTATAATTATTTGTTTTAAATCCAATCAAGACAAAAATATTCTAGAAAGGTATCCTGAAACAATTTATGAAGTTAAAAAATATTTCAGAATACCCATAAATTGAAAATATTTGCTTGATGGAACCTTTGAGCAGTAACAGAAATGCAGATATTATCAAATATCAACTGAAGGAACTGAAGAAGCTTAAAGAGTCGCTGGAACTCGATGTATACAAGGAAATTAATTCTATGATTTGTTACAAAAAAATATTCTTCTTATACAAGTTTGAATTTCATCACAGGATTGAAAGTGATGGCACAACAAGTTACCGTCCACTACACAAACAGCATGCAGGAGCTTCAAGTGTCTAAAATGAATATCTAGCTTAAAAAAAAAAAAGACAAAAATTTGAGACTTATTTCAAGATACAGTATTGAAATCTTAAAAACATAGGTATTGTGAATTTCTGGGCTACAGAAAGAAGCCAGTTGTAAAAAGGCGTTATGCCCATATGGATGTGCTTTAGCATATGAGCTTGCAAGCCAAGATACCGCTGACTTTAATCACAGAACGTCTTATGACCACATACCCCTAAAGCTTCTGCTGCTTAAGACAGCAGAGGCAGACACAACATTTCTTCAGCAAACTTTTCCAACAATCCAAAAGCCATTTTTCCCCAAGCTTAACTCTCATGTTATAAATAAACTGTCCACCAGCCACACTGCATTCTTACAACAAGGGTACGTGTGACGATATCTAAACAGTCTTTTAAAATATCAAGGGAAAAATTAAGCTAGTTCTAGATTGCAAAGTCTGCGAAATCTGACATCATGACCACACTTACTGTTTTTAGAGAAATTTTCACTTTTTGGTAAGCTTTGTTTTGTTTTGCCGGCAGTGAATATGTCCAAGGATAAATATAAAAGTGGACATTATCTGGCCCAGAAGACTCCTAGCAGCCTTTCATATAAAAGCCTTTTTAAACACTAATTCTAGCTGTAATTGACAGTGCTCAGATATTTGATTAACTAATGCCTATGGAGTGACCTCAATCACAAGTTCTGTCACCAAGAAATGGGTCCTGAACACAAGCAACCATGACACTGTCTGGGTAGCAGAAGCTGGATGAAGAGAGCTGAACCCCTCACCATCCCTGGGAGAATGCAGCCAACTCCAGATACAGTTTGGATAACGTCGGCATGGGAGTATGGGCAAAATAGCCGAATCCAGCTCTGTCGATCATCATTTCCTATGGGAAATTAAGAACAGCTGAGGGTGCTCCCATTTTACTAATGGCAAGGTCGGTTACCGTTTTGTTAGAAAGAAATTGGCTAGTTGAGATTTTTTTTTTTTTTTAATTTTTATTGTAATTATGGAAGTATCCATAATTTAAATTGGGTTTCAAACAACCATCTCAGGCAACAGGAAACAAAAAACTTTTAGAAAATGAAATTGCAGGACAAAATATGCAATCATAACCATCAGGAAGGGCAGGTCTTAGTGATGGTAACAAGGATCCCCAATACAAAAGTGGCACTTAGAATAACTCAGTTTGATTTGTCACACCAAAGATGTTGCTCATACGCAATTCAGCTGAAAACATATTAAGGGAAATACGAATGAAAACTGTGTCTTAAAACCATTCGCAAAACCAGGAAGGAGTAGAAGTCAGAGACTTTTCAATGTAAAACTTCAGTCATAGTTTGTAAGGAAGCCTTTGTTTTATTTCCATACCATGGCAGCTCGCTCTTAGACGTCTGCTGTTGCACAAAATGACCGAAAAGTCTGAACCACTTATATCAAACTTTAGTTCAATTCTCAATGGGCAAATAGTCCACAGAAACACACAGAAATATTTTTAAATAGCATTTTAAAGTTTTAAGTTAGGTAGTTCAAGAACTTGTATTTTACATAAATAAAATTCAATGCAACTATGAATCTCTCTACCAGTAGCAAAACATCTTGCACATGGTTCACATCAGCCTTCAACAGATGCATTCCTGCTTCCTGAACATGACAGGGCATGTTTTATTGGTCTATTAATACATGTCTTCACTACTTTTGAAGGAACAAGGGTGTCTGCAAATGGGTCAATAAAGCATGCCACCGACTACCTAATACTTTTATTGTGACACTGTCAAAGCAGCAACACAAGATTAAAAAAAAGTTTGAAAAATTATAATAAATTTAAATATCTCTCCACATCTGTTACTTTTAAATCTCTCTGGAAAAGCTTAGTATTTAAAAGAACAAAAGCAGTAAACAAATAGCATTGGCCTTCTTTCTAGCTATGCTCTTTTTTTTTCCCCTCTGACACATTTACCCATTCTTTTCACAGATGCTCTTTACTTAAATTCCATATTTTATCCTTCTCTTTTGTCTTGCAACAGAAACATTTGTTTAAAAAAAAAAAAGTGAAAGTTCTGACTCTGACTGCTGCCCTGCTAAAAGGTTGTTTACATGACTCAAAATACATTTGATTTACCTCCTATGGTAAAATTTATAAGCAAATCCTTTACTTATAACACAGACTCAAAGTACTTCAGTCGATGGACACGTGCAGGATCCAAAACATTACTCCTCAAAGCAGGACTGGTGACTAAACATCAAACAAGAATAGGTACAACTCTCCCCATGTAGCCTGTATTTTGCTGGAAAATCCCCAACTATTTTTGTTAAAAAACCCTATATTGTTCTGAAATAAATAGCTGTTAATCCATTATTTGGTACAGTGAGTACTTGCCACTAATGTATTTCTTTTTTCAACTTGTTTTATATATTAGTTTTACACAATTTTCACACAATTGCATTGAAAATTTCACCTAACAGTCTTCCAGCCATCAGTGGAATATGTTGGAAATGGTCTTGTCTGACGTAACAGTCCCATTCTGACACTAAAAATGAGTTTTGGTAATGCACATTGAGCATCAGCTACGTATTCTGGAGGTGGGGAAAAAACAGCTCAGGGCAGCTTCCCACGAAAATCCGTAATACTTTAAGATTACAAGAACGGTCTGGCAGGTAAAGCACAAGAACCAACATACTCAAGTCCTGCTCTTGATTCTGTTGTTTGACCTTGAGCTTCCCTGTATCTCTCGTCCCTGTTCAGTGAACTGACAGGGATGTTAAGGCATTCTTCACTAATATTTGTTAAATCATCTGGGATATTAAGACAGAAGGTTTCTAAAAGCGTGACAGTATCCTGTGAGTTAGCAAACACTTTTAGAAGCCTTCAGTTTCCTAAAAGTAGGAAACAGAGACTCAGTGCAATGTTTTCCTGTTAAGAATAGATACTGCGATCATGACTGAAGGCCAGATTAGACAACTTTCATCTTTGCACTCACTGAAGGCACAATTTTTTACTCCCAAATTAGACCTAGATTTTGGGAAGAAAGACAGGAACTGGGAAGCGTGTCCTTCACTTACAGAATTTTGAGTTGTGAGGGGATTTAGCACACAAAGCTGCAAAGGTTTATCACATCACCCCGTTTTGCTCCAGCTTACAGTCCAAAATAGTAGCTTAAGCCACTAACGCAATGTCTTAAACCACAGCAGCCATTTGCTGCTTTGAACATGAGTGGCAGCCCTAACCTTCAGGCTGTCTTTGCAACCAAAGCCTACACTTTGTAGTTTGGATTGTCACTTCAAATAAAGATGAAAAGTTAAATATTATCTTTATTTTCCCCCATTTCACACAGACCTAATGACTCACTATGCAGACAAGATGAAGAATGACCAAAGAGAACGTACTAAAATGGGATGGCTGTAGGATTGTATGTGGTTTTACAGAGAAAAAATGTGGTAATGAGAGCTGTCAAATAATTATATCCATTATATGTCTTCAGGAGTAAATAAGGTCAGTCTTGTTAGGTCAAATAATTCTTTCAATTTTCCTACTGGGTCATCCAAATGAAGCAAACTGAAACTTTTTTGGGGGGTAAACATGAACTTAGGGTCTCAGAGGAGAAAGGTGAATATTGCAGAGTTATTTTTGTCTAAAGTAAAAGATAAAACCATCTAGGTAGACATCTAGCAAAGCTCAAAACAACTAGGTGCTAAATTAGTCTATTTTATGGTAATGAGGAGCTTTATAACAACTGCATTAAAGACATTTAACGTATGAAGTAGTTTTCCTGCCTCAAAAAGGAAACAAAAAAAGGTGAGAAAATATCTTTCTGCTTTTCCAAATTTAAGACATACCCAGCAATGAAAATGCCATTACTAACATCCCAGTGCCCCACTCTTAAAAAGAAGTAAAGTTTGACATTTGAGATTTAGTTGCAGAGTAGATTAAAGCATTTGTCTTACCTCTAGGAAATGTAGTTCACATTTTTATTTCAGTCAAATTGCAATTAGGGATGGAGGCAAGATGCATAAAGGATACAAATAAGACAGACCACCAACTGACCTAGTCCATTTGGCAATCTTTGCTGAAGAGGTGTTCAGAACAGGAATGGGATGCTGCCTCAGAAGAATAGTGTGAGGAAAGTAGCAGGCATGTGTCTCATACACAGCATGGAACCAAATTTCTCCAAGAACAAGATAAAAAAATAATTAGATTCCACACTTGTTTGCCCTAGGTCTCATCAGAAGCCATGCACTACCCATTAAAAAGACTAAATTTCAGACACTGCCATGTAATTTTCAGTATCTATTATGTCACCATACTAATTGTGTTTTGAGTTAACTGGGCTCCCCTTAGGAAGGGTATACTGTACTTTCAACTCTCCTTAGACAGAAAAAGTCACTGAAACAAAATAAGTCTTTGCGATCTGTAATTGGGCCAGGGGACTGTAAACATCGTGCAGCTGTGCTTAGTTTATCTCACACTTCCCTTGCGATCTACACAAGTGGAGTGCTTCAGTAATGCAACAGAAAATAAACAGAAAAAGAAAGACCAAGAAAAAGAAGATTAAGACCTTCTGCAGTGGCAGGAACCCAAAAAAGTCCACAACATTTCTCATTTATACAGGGGCCGTGGTTAAAATAAAATGCAGTTTCATTGCTGAGATAAACTTGTAGAGGTTTGCTTCTACACACAAAAGAGTAGTTGTTTTAAATGTGATGCTTCTGGGATCTACCTGTATTTAGAAACCTGCTCGAATATAAAAAAAAAAAACAAACAAAAATTAAACATTCTTTGCAAAAATCTCAAAGACGTCATCTATTTTTAGCATATAACCCTGAGCTCAGTAGGCTGCAGTCTGTTTATGCATGGGTTAAACTCAGCAGGTGCAGAAGGACAGCCAAGTTCTCAACATCGCATTGCTGCCACGCTTCCACCCCGGGTCCCCTCCTGAGAGGTGCCAGAGGACATCTCTGCCATGCCGCCTGGCGAGTCCGTGGCCCCAGGCGTCTCCCGAGCGTGCCATTATCGCTTTCCTGCTAGAGGCTCTCGCTTCCTCCAAGGGGAGAGCTCAGCTCATCAGCGTGATCGCTCCCTACCTAACTGGTTTCAATCAAAATGAGTGGGATAAGCTTAAATGAGGTTAGTTTTAGTAACATGTCTCCGCTGCTGCGGAGCAGGAGAGAAAGATGCTGACCAATGGAACCACTGGGTGCAGCGGCACCCTCCTCTCAAGGGCCCAGCCACTGTTAGCTGATGGCTCATCTACAGCTTGATAGTCTCTGCTTGCCCGCTCTGGGTTGGCTGGTGCAGGGCCAGGTATCTCCAGCAGTGGTAACCCATGCAATCAGCACTTCCACTAAGGTATTAATTTTGCTACATACTACAACACGGCAATAGTAAACCAGAGCCGCAACCTAAATACACAACAAATATAAATGAATTCATGTATTTCTGCAATCTTCAAGCCATTTCACCTACTGAAAATTAAGATTCAGGTCTCTGAGGCAAACAAGGCACATGAGACAACGTTACTATAAGTAAATCTATCTACCTCAGTGGATTTCAAGATAGATATTCACATATATACACCGCTCATCATTCCCATACAGTGAAAACTTGCTATCATAAAACCTGTAGAGGTCATGGCAACTTTAAATTATCAATTTTTTGCTTGCGTTAAGATACAGCCATAGCAAATGAAAGAAAGAACTCTTTTTTGCTCCAACACCCTAACCAAACAAGCCTACTTGAAGAAGTGTCTCTACAAGTTTCCTTAAATACTCTAGTAAAGACAAAAATACCTAGATCTATTTTGACCAATTTTCATCACAATTCTTGCCAAACAATAGCACAGTACATCCCTAATTGCCCTTGAAGGAGCAATAGTCACACAAGACTATTTTGTGTGAAGCAGTAGCAGCCGCTGTCTTTGCCCATGCCGACTCCTGTAACGTGTGCACGGTGACTTTTGGTGGAGAAGAGTACAGTGCTACACTCCTATCACTTCGGGACAAAACTCATGGTTATACTACCAAATGGTGAACACTCAGAAGGAGAAAGGACTTGATGTAAATTTGGGATGAAGCATTTTGTAAAAGTCTTTGGGCTTGGAAATGAGAGATTTAACACGAAAATATTAATGATGTTGACAACACTGTAATAAATGCCTCTAACGGAACCTTGACTAGAAAACTAGAAAACTGCTTGGAAAGCCCATAGCAAGACAAGTCTAGAGCTCCTAGTAATGACATATGATACTATTTTATTAAGCACTCACAGAAATAGAATAGTCCCTCCTTGAGCATTTTTAGAAACCTCCATCAGAGTTCACAGGTGTCATAACGATGTTATTGCTGACACTCACTAGGACTGCAGCTAATTCTCTTCCTCCCTCTCCCTCCTCCTTTTAAACAGAAGAGAAAATCATCACATTTATTGTAGTCACACATTAATATCACCAAACTTCTTGGGTACGTAAAACTACTGAAATTCTTACCTCAGATGATTTTGAATTTTCATAATATATACCTTGAACTAAGTCACCAATAGCACTTGAAATGAGTTCCACAACCTGTAAAAGAAGAGGAGAAAAAGCCTTACATCTTTAATTACCAACAAATTCACTAACAAAATTTCCAGAGAGATAAGCGGTCATAACTTTCCTTGCAGAAAGCTAGTTGTGAAAGACTGCAGGATTACTGGTATATATCCTGCACAAGCATGATCCTGTCTCTCTGCTGAAACCTCTACTACAGTAACTCTTCTATCAAAGTTTTAAGTTAATATAAATGAAAAACAAGACTTTTTTTTCTAAAGTGTGAACTATGGAGTGTATTCTCACAAGGACGTTCATAGAACTAATAAATCCCAGTTCATGAATATGAGACAGTACCTCATCTGGGCTTTGTTTTGTTTTGTTTTTTTCCTGCCAAGTAAATACTTCACAATACCTCTCAATGGGAGCTGTTAAAATTCTAATCTTCGTGGCTAATACAGAAAAGTCAGAATCCATAGAAAGGTAACCTTTCAAATGTGATCATTTGGTATTCGGGTGCCCTGGGAATGCACTGTGGATGTATTTAGTGCATGGCCTGAGGCTCAGCTGTACCACATACACTGAAAGTCTGCAACACGGGAATGTTTAAATCAGATTTATCAATCTGTATTATCTTCAGGGTTCAGACTTCTTATTTTATTCAAGCAAAGCCTAAAAATCTGAACTTGATCCAGAATGTAAAACAAGCAGTCCACGGTCTCCCTGGAACTACTGTACAATTTAAAGTCGTGCACATGAACTGTCTTAATTGGAACAAAATACTCAGATTTATTGTAAAATTAAATACAGGCATTTCAAATAAGCACACCTTAAGGCTACCCCTTTAGTTGTTCACAAAGTTTTAATTTCTTGAATGTTTAATTTCCTATGCATATGAGTCTATATCTGATTCCTCTTTATGCTTCCTACAATTCAACGCAGTTCTTATTGAATTAAAAGATTTAGTTTCAATTTTTATCATTCTTGTAACTGAAGACAAGAAGTCAAACGATAAAACCCCTGACAGAAAGATATTTTAACATTTAGGCATACTTTATTTGATAATAAAAACACATTTGTATGCCAGCTTTGAGTACTAGCAGAAAGGTTGTATGTTTTCTTTTTTTTTTTAAACACTGGTTCCTATACATATTCATATATACAGAGCAAGCGCTAACTTTAGAAATGGTGCTGATTAAAAGTCATGTTTTTTCTTGCAATGCATATGGGTTAATTTGCAAGACCTATAAAAACAGCCTAAAAAAAAAAAATAAAAAAAATCACATTGCCCTTTAGGAAACTAGATACAGAAGAAATATTGTAGCAATAAGAGCTGCAGAGGAACTGAAAGGACAATGATCCTACAGTGTTACCAGATGTGTTGAGTTATTTAAGTGGGGAACAGAGAAAATGAGGGGCTTTTTTTTTTTCCCCATCTCCCCCCTCCCCCCCCTTTTCTTTTTTTTTTTTTTTTTTAAGGTATCAGATAAGCCCTATTCCCAAATCCAGGAGGATTGAGTATCGCCAATAGGTCTATGAAAGTCTGTAACTAAATGCCCAGGATCAGATTGTATTACAGTTTATACAAGCAACATCCCAAGATTCTTCTGATGGCTAGGACACATAATACAGATCAATCACTCACTAAAAAATGTTATGGTTTGTGAAATGGTCTGAGCTCAGAGACCTACACTGGTAATACGAAGAGGAATTTACAAAGACACTGAGTCCTACTCTAAATGTCAAAGTGATAGTATGAACTTTTAACAATGCATCTGGCTCTGGATAACTAGACCTTTTCCTCTCTTGCCTGAAACTCTAGACTGAGCAGGACCCTGTTTTGGGGTTTCTTTTTTCCATCTCTCCTCTCTCTTTTTAGTGCAATTCTACTCTCAAAGGCAATTTTGACTGACTTAAAACGATCTTGGTGAAACATTTGTGAACAATTGTACCCCTTCCTCCTTATAGTTTATAAAACATCTTAGGAGAATTACACATCCACTATTTAGAAGAATCCACATATTAAATACCATTAGGCCTTTAGCGACATATTGAACACTATACTTTAGTGAGAATTTAGTATTAATATTACCTCCCTTCTTTCCAAATGTCTCCTTTTTTTTTTTTTTTTTAAATGATATTTTTCTAAGGTAAATTCAAGGCCATACAGATCACTACCAGGAATGAAATTCCAGTTTCAGGAGCACAGTGGGATGCTTGCATGAGGCTCTGTTACTTTATCAACCCTTAATCTGATCTATGAAAAGCATCTGCTGCATAACATCAGTGGCCTGGGGTCCAGAGCATTGGGGAAAGCAATGAGAAATGAGGAAAAGAGGTAATTTTCCTCTGTATCCCAAACTGACATAGAGGAAGAAAAATTATAACAGATTCAGTAGTATTCATGCAGTCAATGATACACTGACTAGTTCTTATGCAGCACTTTTCATCAGAAAATTTGAAAGCAATCAACACCCCCTATGAAATTTATTCCTTCCTGTTTTATTTAAGGGGAAAACAGTGATAGGGAACTGATTTTTCCTAAAATGATGCAGCATGCCAGTGGAAGAGCAGAAAACAGTATGCAAGTCATCTCTATTCTCATCAGTGCCTTTACGCCTGACCAGTGCCCTGTTCCACTCGCTGATGTTTCTGATAAGCAAGTCTGAAGAACAGGAAAGGCAGGTGAAAAATCAAGTGCTCTCAACTGCTCTTCGTCTCTTCTCATTTGAAGGTTGAGCTCCATTTTAAACAAGTTCAAAGATGGGGAAAGAGAAGAAAGGATTTCCAGAATTAGTGCTTGAAAACAGTGGTGTTTCAAAAAGAGACCAAAGGCAGCCTATTCATAATCTCTCTTCCCACTATTTCTCCACTCCTCTACAAATTTTTTGAGAAGCCTGGTCCCTCTTAGGTACTCAACATGAGCAGGAGTAACGTCATATTGACAGAAAACAAACTTCCACTCTATTTTTCATTTTCCACTCTGCATCAGCATCTTCCAAAGCGCTGTGTTTTCTGCTCCCCTGGAGCATCTGCAGGGCTAAGACCAGGGGATGACCCTGGGTTCCTTGCAGGTGACAAGTGGAATCACATGCAAATAATTTCACGCTCTTTAAACACATGTTCTTCAACAGTTCTTCCAGAGTTTTTTTGGTTGCCCTCCCTCAGGAGGTATTACTTCAACACCTTTTGTAAAGATGTGATCTCTTCTGCTTTTAAAAGGTCAAGGCAAAGGCCATCAATTTACCATGAACATAGGGAAGAGATGGATTGTTAAAGCTAAAATCTCTCCTACTATTTAGGCAGACTAAGTGTTTAACATGATGGAAATTCTGGACACAAGCACTTTGATGCCTGATTCCATAGCAAGATAGAGCTCATGCTCTGACCTCTCTGATTTATGCAAATATGAAATAGTCCAGAAGCCTGGGCTACGTTTCAATGCCAGAAGAGCTCTGTAGGTTTGAAGACAAGAAGTTTGGTGAAACTTACTTTGCCCTTTTCTGGTATAGTAACTTACTTGTCATAAATGCACAACTTTAGCCCTTCAAGGTTCTTTAAATTTACTTTGACTCTAGTTTCTCAAGCTCAAATTTTCTCAATATTGATTGAAGAAATAAAACAAAGCAGTGGTAATTTTCTTAGCAGTTCAGAAAATTACTCGGGACGTTCAACTACACCACACATTGAATTTTCTCCCTCCTTTTCCTAAACTCAGACTAAATCTTTCAGGTAGTTTACTCAGGACCCATCTACAAGATATTTCAGGGTTCAGAATTCCCAAAGCATTCTGCGTACATGACGACACAGAAGAGGGCCATGTGTTCACTGTCACGGGTACAGCGGGCTGGTTCTTGCCTACAGTTGCCCGCCCTGGGAAATCCATCTCTGTCTATAACTAAGATACATGGCTGTTTTTTAAAGTGAAACTTTAAAGCTAGAAGTAAATCACAGAATATAAGAACATTTTGGTAAAACGCTTTCTTTGAGGTTAGAAGATATGATTCAGATTCCTTCAAGCAGAGTAGTAAGAACGGATTCTGGGCCCCACTCATCCTTCACACGATTTCCAAACACCCTGGATGAAAAGAAGACATTGCTGCCATCAGTTTAGCAACTCAAGCACTTTGTTCCCTTTACTTGTCTTTGAAATATTTTGTTTAAAGTTCACTGCAACATAACACTGCATATGTATTTTTTCCTGTTTCTCATACTAGTTTAAAAAAATAAAAAAAGGAATGAATTTGAGCTCCATTCAATGTGTGGTGGTTTTATTTTAAATTCAGCAGTTGAAATGGAATTGATTACACAGACCACTATTTCAGAGTAGTAATACGGTGTCTCTCCAGACTCTACCGGATATTTTCAAGGGGAACATCAGGGAAAGGATGAAGCTCTTGCGGGAAGACAGGAAACAGCACTAGGAAGAACACAGCAATGGATATATCTTTGTTCCTCATCCTTCCCGATTTCTATTTGACAAACATCCTTAGCTTTGCCAAATTCCTTTCAAGAGAGACCACAAGTAATTTCTTCCTTTCTTAGTCTTTCTCTTTCTGTCTCTTTGGGCTGCTGGTCTTGAAACAATATCCTTTCCTCACACAGCTGCTACGACAGACCCTACTCCACGCTGCTGATGCGTACAGTTGAAAATGTAGCAAGATTTCTCCATAGAAGTAAAGAAGAAAATTAGACAGTAAGGAAACATTAAATATACAGATAAAAGTTTCTTCAACTTGCATTTGACTTCCCCTCTCCCCCCTCAAACAATTGTTAATTTTTGGAAATATTTCCACACCTAAAAATTCTGTGGAAAGTTATTAAAATTAAATATTCTCCGGCATTTGACACAGAAACACTGTAACGCTAGAAAGCTAAAGACAAAACTCAGTAAACAGCTGAAATTGGATTTTGATTGTTCAATAATACCTAAAAAAAAAAAA